>CAUYLG010007816.1:0-24343 GCA_963573385.1 Cacajao melanocephalus | reverse complement strand
GAGTCTTCTTTATTTTTTTTTTGGTCAATATAACCAGTTTTGTCAATTTTGTTGATCATTTCCAAGAACCAGCTTTTGATTTCATTGATTTTCTCTATGGTTTTTGTATGTTCTACTTAGTTAACTTCTTCTATATTCTTTATTATTGGTGTGTTTGCTTGCCTTGGTTTAATCTGCACTTTTTTGCAGTGTTTTTTGTGGAAGGTTAGTTACTGATTTTAAATAATTCTTTTTTTGAAATATAGGCATATACAGCTATAGTTTTCCAAGTTCTGCTTTCGCTGCATCATATAACTTTAAGTATGTTGTGTCTTCATTTTCATTCATCTGAAAATATTTTATAATTTCTGTTTTGATTTTTCTTTTGGTTTATTGGTTATTTGAGAGGATATTGTTTAACTTTCACATATTTGTGAATTTTTCATATTTCTGTTAGTGATTTCTAATTTCATTCCATTGTGTGAAGAATATACTTTGTATTACTTCTGTTCTTTTACATTTTTAGGGGTATGCACTTTATGACCTAGCATTTTGTCTGTAATGTAGACTGTTCCATGTGTACTTGGAAAGAATGTATAGACTTTGGTTGTTAGGTTGAGTGTTCTATAGATGTCTGTTAGTTCTAGTTGGTTTACAGTGTTGTTCAAGTCTTTTATTTCTTTATGTCACCTCTGTGTAGTTTTTCTATACATTACTAAAAGTGGGGTATTGAAATCTCCAACTAGTTCTTTGGAAATGCCTAATTTTTGCTTAATTTTGTCAGTTTTTGCTTCAAGCATTTTAATATTCAGTTGCTAGATGGATATATATTTATAATTGCTATATCTTCTTGATGAATTAACCCTTTTATTACTATAAAATGTAACATTTTGTGTCTATTAACACTTTTTGTTGTAGCCTATTTTGTCTGTATTAGTGTAGCCACTACAGTTTTCTTTTGGTTGCTATTTGTATGACACATTCTTTTTCATTTTTTACCTTCAATGTATTTGTATCTTTGAATTTGCAGTGTATCTTCTGCAGGCAATATATAGTTGGATCTTTTTGTTTGTTTGTTTATCCACTTTGACAGTTTCTGTCTTTTGGCTGGATTGTTTAATCCATGTACTTTTAATGTTATTATTGATATAGATGGATTTTTATCTGCCATTTTATTTTTTGTGTTCCATGTTTTTGTGCCTTTTTTCCTCTGTTTCTTGTTTTCTGCTTTCTTTCAAATTACATGAACATTTTCTAATGTAGCATTTTAATTTATTTAATGATTATTTCACATATCTATTTAAATTATTTCCTTAGTGGTTACTCTAGAGCTTGGAATATATCTATTCCATTCTATTTAAATTATTTCCTTAGTGGTTACTCTAGAGCTTGGAATATACATTTACACTTCTTAGACTTAAGCTCAGTTTTACACCAATGTAATTCCAGTGAGAGAGAAAAATGTTATTTCTATATTGCACTGTTTCACTTTCCCTCATTTCGTGGTATTATCGTTATGCATATTATATCTGTAAGTGTTTAAAACTCAACAGTACATTGTTATAATTGTTATTATACATAATTTTATGTCTTTTATATGAATTGAAGAACAAGTACATAGTTTTAGTTTTTGTTATATTAACTTTTAAATTTTATCAATTTTTGTCCTCTTCATTTGTTCTTTCGTATGTGAGTTACTATCTATATTCACTTAATTAGCTCAATACACATTTTTCACCCACTCACCTACTTTGTGCTGCAACTGTCAAATGTATTACATTTCCATATGTTATAGGCCCAAAAATACATTTTATTTTTTATTTCTTATTTGTATTTATTTTTGAGACAGGATCTCACTCTATTACACAGGCTGGAGTGTAGTGGTGTGATCATGGTACACTGCAGCCTCAACCTCCAGGGATGAAATGATCCTCCCACCTCAGCCTTCCAAGCAGTGGGGACTACAGGTGCACACTACCAATGTTCAGCTAATTTTAAAATTTTTGGTAGAGATTGGGTCTCACTTCATTGCCCAGGCTGTTCTTGATCTCCTGGGTTCAAGCAATCCTCCTGTTTTGGCCTCCCAAAGTAATGGGATTATAGGTGTGAGCCACCATGTCCAGTCCCAACAATACATTAAATACACAGTTTTATCATTTTCTTTCTTACATTGGTCAATAGAATAAAGAAGAAAATAATATACCTTCATACTACTGTTTTTATTTACACTGTTACATTTATTAGTGCTTTTTATGTGTGTGTGTGTGTATGTGTGTATTTCAATTACATTTGCTGTCAGCCTGAAGAATTTGCTTCACTATTGGTCTGTTAGCAATAAAATCTCACTTTTTATATACCTGGGAATGTCATTATTTTGACTTTGTTTTTGAAGTTGCTTTTCTGAACATAGGGTTTTTGGCTGACAATTTTTCCCCCTTTGGCACTTTGAATATGTTATCCCAATCCATTTGGCTTCAGTTATTTCTGCTGAGAAGTCAGTTGTTATCTTGCAAGTTTCCCTACACATCCAGAAAGCTCAACAAACTCCAAGTAAGATAAATGAAAAGATATCCACAAATAGACACATCATAGTAAAAATGCTGAAAGCCAAAGACACAAAGAAAATCTTGAGAGCAGCATGAGAATAATTTGTCTTATAGTCAGATATGCTTTTGTGTATTGTGTTAGTTTTTTCTGTGTTGTTAGAACAGAATATTACAGACTGAGTAATTTATGTTTAAAAAAGAGAAATTTATTTCTCACAGTTCTGGAGGCTGAGAAGTTCAACATCAGGGTACCAGTATCTTTCAAGGACCTTCTTTATGTATCATCCCATGACAGAAGGCAGAAAGGCAAGATGGCATGTGCATGAGAAAGACGGAGAGCCAAACTCATTCTTTTTTTTATCAGAAATCCACTCCCATGATAATTATCACACTCCTATGATAATGGCTTTAATCCATTCGTGAAGGCAGAACCTTCATGACCTACTCACTTCTTAAAGGTCTCATCTCTCAATACTGTTGGAGATTAAGTTCCTAACACATGAACTTCAGGGAACACATTCAGACCATAGCTAATATGGATATCCAGTTGTCATATAACGTACAAGGGATCCTCAGCTAAACCCATCAAATTCACTTTTATATGTAGGTTTTATATTTTTCAGTTTTAAATTTTCCTGGTAATTGTCTTTTATCTATTTCAAATATCTGGAGAAATTCTTCTTTAAAATCTATTTTATTTACTTTTCCCTCTCTTGAGCATTGCTATGAAGAAATGTCAGGCACTGGCTAATTTATTAAAAAAAGAGGTTTATATTGGCTCACAGATTTTTTTTAAGTTTTAATTTTTGTGGGTACATGGTAGGTGTAAAAATTTTGGGGCACATGAGATGTTTTGATACAGGCATGCAATGCATAAAAATCACATAATGGATAATGAAATATGCATCCTCTAAGCATCTACCCTTTATATTAAAAAATCCAATTATACACTTTTAGTTTTTTTAAATGTACAATTAAATTATTATCAATTATAGTCACGCTACCCTATTCCCTGAATACTCTGCCTAGTCTCTGATAACCATCCTTCTACTCCCTATCTCCGTGAGTTCAATTGTTTTAATTTTTAGATCCCACAAATAAGTGAGAATATGCCATGTTTGTCTTTCCGTGCCTGGCTCATTTCACTTAGCATAATGATCTCCAGTTTCATCCAGATTGTTGCAAATGACTGGATCTCATTATTTTCTATGGTTGAATAGTATTCCATTGTGTATATGTTCCATGTTTTCTTAATCTGTTCATCTGTTGATGGACACTTAGGTTGCTTCCAATTCTCAGTTATTGTGAAGAGTGCTGCGACAAACACAAAAGTGCAGATACCTTTTCAATACACTGATTTCCATTCTTTTTCGTATATACTTAGCAGTGAGATTGCTAAATCATATAGTAACTCAATTTCAAGTTTTCTGAGGAAGTTCCAAACTGTTCTTTATAGTGGTTGTACTAATTTACATTCCCATCAAAAGTATACAAAGATTTCCTTTTCTCTACATCCTTGCCAACATTTGTTGTTGCCTGTCTTTTGGATATAAGCCATTTTAACTGGGCTGAGATAATATCTTATTGTTGCTTTGATTTGCATTTCTCTGATGATCAGTGATATTGAGCACCTTTTCATATGCCTGTTTGCCATATGCATGCCTTCTTTTGAGAAGTGTCTATTAAAATCTTTTGCCCATATTTTGAATTGGAACACTAGATTTTTTGCTAAGGAGTTGTTTTTGCTCTTTCTATATTCTCATTATTAATCCCTTGTCAGATGGGTAGTTTGTAAATATTTTCTCCCATTCTGGGGTTTTTCTCTTCCCTTTGTTGATTGTATCCTTTGCTATGCTAAAGCTTTTTACTCGATGTAATTTCATTTGTCCACTTTTGTTTTGGTTGTCTGTGCTTGTCAGGAATTACTCAAGAAATTTTTGCCAGGACCAATGTCATGGAAAATTTCCCCGATGTTTTCTTGTAGTAGTTTCATAGTTTGAGGTCCTAGATTTAAATATTTAATTCATTTTGATTTGATTTTGGTATATGGCCAGAGATAGGAGTCTAGTTTTATTCTTCTGTTGTATGGATGTTCACTTTTCCTAGCACCATTTATTGAAGAGACTGTATTTTCCCCAGTGTATGTTCTTGGCACCTTTGCTAAAAATGGGTTCACCCTGAAAGTCTGTATTTGTTTCTGGGTTCCATATTCTGTTCCATTGGTCTATGTGTCTGTTTCTATGCCAGTACCATGCTCTTTTGATTACTATAGATCTGTAGTATAATCTGAAGTCAAATAATGTAATAACCCGAGTTTTGGTCTTCTCAGGATGGCTTTGGATATTTTGACTTTTGTGTTTCCATATAAATTTTAAAATTGTTTTGTCTATTTCTCTGAAGAATTATTGGTATTTTAATAGGAATTTCATTGAAACTGTTGATTGCTTTGGGTAGTATGGACATTTAACAATATCATTTCTTGTAATTCGTGAACATGAACTATCTTTCCATATTTTGGTGTCCTCTTCAATTTCTTTCATCAGTGTTTTAAAGTTTTTATTATGGAAATCTATCTCTTCTTGGGTTAAGTTAATTCCTGGTTATTTCATTTTGTATATGACTATTGTAAATTGGATTACTTTTTCAGATTATTTACTGTTGTCATATAGAAGTGCTATGATTTTTATATGTTAATTTTGTATCCTGAAGCTTTGCTGTATTTGTTTATCAATTCTAGTTATATATGTGTGTGTGTGTGTGTATATATATATATATTTTTTTTTTTTTTACTTTTTTATTATTATACTTTAAGTTCTGGGTTACATGTGCAGAATGTGCAGGTTTGTTGCATATGTATACATGTGCCATGGTGACTTGCTGCACCCATCAACCCATCAACTACATTAGGTATTTCTTCTAATCCTATCCCTCCCCTATCCCCCACCCCTAACAGGCCCTGGTGTGTGATGTTCCCCTCCCTGTGTCCATGTGTTCTCATTGTTCAACTCCCACTTATGAGTGCGAGCATGCATTATTTGGTTTTCTGTTTCTGTGTTAGTTTTCTGAGAATGATGGTTTCCAGCTTCACCCAGCAAAGGACAAGAATTCATCCTTTTTCATGGCTGTGTAGTATTTCATGGTGTATATCTGCCACATTTTCTTTATCCAGTCTATCATGGCTGGACATTTAGATTGGTTCCAAGTCTTTGCTATTGTGAACAGTGCTGCAATCAGCATACATGTGCATGTGTCTTTATAGTAGAATAATTTATAATCCTCTGAATATAAACCCAGTGATGCAATTGCTGGGCCAAATGGTATTTCTGGTGCTAGATCCTTCATCCATATTCGAAATGGTTTTATATTGGTGTTTATAGATTTTTCAAAATTTAAGATAATATTATCAGGAAACAAGGATAACTTGACTTCTTTCTTTCTAATTTGGGTGTTCTATTTTTCTTTCTCTTGTCTGATTCCTCTAGCCAGCACTTTCAGTACTATGACGAGTAACAGTGGTAAAAGTGGGCATCCTTGTCATGTTTCAGATCTTAGAAAAAAAGACTTTCCATTTTCCCCTACTCAGCCTGATACTAGCAGTGAATATGTCATATGGGGCCTTTATTATGTTGAGGTATGTTCCTTCCATCCCCAGGTTTTGAGGGTTTTTATCATGAAGGAATATTCAATTTTATCAAATGCTTTTCAGCAACAATTGAAAGAAGCATATGGATTTTGTTCTTTATTCTATCAATATGACATATCACATTGATTGATTTACATATGTTGAACCATCCTTGCGTTCCAGGGATAAATCCCATTTGGTCAAAATGGATGATCTTTCTAATGTATCGTTGAATTCAGTTTTTAGTATTTTGTTGAGAATTTTTGTATCAACATTCATCAAATATATTGGCCTGCAGTATTTTTTTTTTGATGTGCCTTTATTTGGTTTTGATATCAGTGTAATACTGGCCTCGTAGAATGAGTTTTGAAGTATTCCCTCTTCCTTTACTTTTTGGAATAGTTTAAGTAGAATTGCTATTGGCTCTTTATATGTTTGGTAGAATTCAGCAGAAAAGCCATTGTGTTCTGGGAGTTTCTTTCCTGGCAGATACTTTATTATAGTTTCAATCTTGTTACTTGTTATTGGTCTGTTTAGGTTTTGGATTTCTTCTTGGTGCAATCATCTTGTTAGGTTGTATGTATCTAGGGATTTGTTCATTTTTTCTACATTTTCAAATGTATTGACATATAGTTGCTCATAATAGCCACTAGCCACTAATGTTCGTTTGGATTTCTGCAGCATCAATGGTAATATCTCCTTTTACATTTCTGATTCTATTTATTTGAATTTACTTTCTTATTTTTTAGTCAGGCTAAAGTTTTGTCAATTTTATTTAATTTTCAAAATTATTTTTGTTTCATTGATCTTTTGTAATTTTAAAAAATTTATTTCTTCTTTGATCTTTATTATTTCTTTTTTTCTTTTTTTTCCCCCTAGTTTTGAATCTGGATTGCTTTTGATTTTCTAGTTCTCTTTTTAAAAATTTTTATTTCCAGAGGGTAATGGGGAACAGGTGGTTTTTGGTTACATGAGTAAGTTCTTTAGTGGTGATTTGTGAGATTTTGGTGTACCCATCACCTGAGCAGTATACACTGAACACAATTTGTAGTCTTTTATGTCTTACCCTTTTTCCACTCTTTTCCACTGAGTCCCCAAAATTCATTGTGTCATTTTTTTTTTTTTTGAGATGGAGTCTTGCTCTGTTGTCCAGGCTGGGGTGCAGTGGTGCAATTTCAGCTAACTGCAACCTCTGACTTCTGGGTTCAAGCAATTCTTCTCCCTCAACCTCCCAGATATCTATCTGTCTATCTATATCTATCTATATCTATATCTATATATCTATATCTATATCTATATCTATGTCTATATCTATATCTATATGTAACAGTTTCTTTATCCACTTATTGATTGATGGGCATTTGGGTTTGTTCCACGTTTTTGCAATTGAAAATTGTGCTTCTATAAACATGTGTGTGCAAGAATCTTTTTTGTATGATGACTTCTTTTCCTCTGGGTAGATACCCAACAGTGGGATTGGTGGATCAAATGGTAGTTCTACTTCTAGTTCTTTAAGGAATCTCCACACAATTTTTTCTACAGTGGCTGTACTAGTTTACATTCCCACCAGCAGTGTAGAAATGTTCCCTGATTGCGTCCATGCCAATGTCTGCTGTTTTTTGTTTGATTTTTTGATTATGGCCATTCTTGCAGGGGTAAGTTTGTATAACATTGTGGTTTTAATTTGCATTTCACTGATCATTAGTGATGTTGGACATTTTTCATATGTTTGTTGGCGATTTGTATATTCTCTTTTGAGAATTATCTATTCGTGTCCTTAGCCCACTTTTTGATGGGATTTTTTAAATTAGTGATTTGTGTAAGTTCATTGTAGATTCTGGATATTAGTCCTTTGATGCATAAATTGTGAAGATTTTATCCCACTCTGTGGGTTGTCTGCTCTGCTGACTGTTCCTTTTGCTGTGCAAATCTCTTTAGTTTAATTAAGTCCCAGCTATTTGTCTTTGTTTTTATTGCATTTGCTTTTGGGTGCTTGGTCATGACATCCATGCCTAAGCCAGTGTCTAGAAGTGTCTTTCAATGTTATTTTCTAGAATTTTTATAGTTTCAGGTCTTAGATTTTAAGACCTTGATCCATTGAATTGAAAAGGATGTTCTTTCCCCATTTTATGTATTTGTTTTCTTTGTCAAAGATCAGTTGGCTGTAAGTATTTGGTTTTATTTCTGGGTTTTCTATTCTATTCCATTGATCTATGTGCCCATTTTTATACCAGTATCATGCTCTTTTGTGACTATGGTATTATATTATAGTTTGAAATCAAGTAGTGTGATGCCTCCAGATTTTTTTCTTTTTGCTTAGTCTTGCTTTGGCTCTGTGGGCTCTTTTTTGTTTCCATGTGAATTTTAGAATTGTATTTCCTAATTTTGTGAAGAATGATGGTGATGAAGATTGCATTGAATTTGTAGATTGCTTTTGGCAATATGGCTATTTTCACAATATTGATTATACCCATCCATGAGAATGGGATGTGTTTCCATTTGTTTGTGTCATCTATGATTTGTTTCAGCAGTGTTTTGTAGTTTTCCTTTTAGAGGTCTTTCATCTCCTTGGTTGGGTATATTTCTAAATATATTTTTTTTGCAGCTGTTTTAAAGGGGGTTGATTTCTTGATTTGAGTCTCAGCTTGGTGCTGTTGGTGTATAGAAAAGCTACTGACTGTGTGCATTAATTTTGTATCCAGAAACTTTCCTGAATTCTTTGATCAGTTCTAGGAGCTTTCTGGAGGAGTCTTTAGTGTTTTCTAGGTAAACAATCATATCATCAGCAAACAGTGACAGTTTGACTTCCTTTACCAATTTGGATGCCCTTCATTTTTTTCTCTTATCTGATTGCTCTAGGTAGGACTTCCAGTACTCTGTTGCAGAGAAGCAGTGAGAGTGGGCATCTTTGTCTTGTTCCAATTCTCAAAGAGAATGCTTTCAACTTTTCCCTATTCAGTATTATGTTGGCTGTGTGTTTTTCTTAGATGGCTTTTGTTACATTGAGGTATGTCCCTTGTATGCCAATGCCAATTTGGCTGAGAGTTTTAGTCATAAAGGCATTCTGAATTTTGTCAAATGCTTTGTATCATTAGATTGTTGATTTGCCCTTTTTTCTTGTTTTTTGATGTAAGCATTCATAGCTATAAAGTTACCTCTTAGTATTGCTTTTGCTGTATATCATAGGTTTTTGTATGTTGTGTTTTCTTTACCATTTGTTTCACTTTTTTTTTTCAATTTTCTTCTTAATTTGTTCATTGACCCCCCCCCCCCGACTGTTCAGGAACATATTGCTTAATTTTCATGTGTTTTTTTATAGTTTTCAAATTCCTCTTATTGATTTCGAATTTTATTCCATTATGGTCAGAGAAAGTGCTTGATATTATTTACATTTTTTGAATGTTTTGTGACTTGTTTTGTGATCTAACATATGGTCTATCCTTTAGAATAATCCATATGCAGAGGTAAATAATGTATATTCTGTAGCCATTGTATGAAATATTCTGTGAATATGTGTTAGATTCATTTGATCTATAGTACAGATTAAATCTCATGATTCTTTGTTGGTTTTCTGTCTGGATAGCTGTCCAATGCTGAAAGTGGGGTGTTGAATTTTCCAGCTACTATTGTATTGGGGACTGTCTTTCTAGCTCTAATAATATTTCCTTTTTGTATTTTGGTGCTCCAGTGTCAGATGCATATGTATATTTAAAATTGTTATACTTTCTTGCTGAATTGATCCCTTTATCATTGTATAGTGACCTTGTTTGTCTCTTCTTAGAGTTTTTGTTTTAAAACCTATTTTGTCTGATATATGCATAATGTCTCCTGCTTTTCTAAGTTTCCATTGACATGGACTATCTTTTTTCATCCATTTATTTTTAGTATATGGGTGTCTTTATAGGTGAAGTGTGTTTCTTATAAGCAACAAATCAATGCATCTTTTTATTTCATCTATTCAACCAGTCTATGTGGAGTTCAGTTCATTTACATTCAATGCTATTGTTGGTAAGTAAGTAAGTTTCCTGCCATTTTGTTATTTGTTTTCTGGTTGTTTTGTTTTCTTCTTTTCTTTCTTTTTTTGCTTCTTGTCTTTATTTAGGGAAGATTATTTTCTCTGGTGATATAATTTAGTTTCTTACATTTCAATTTTTGTGTCACCATTGTATTTTTTTCTTGAGGTTGCCATGAGGCTTGCAAATACTATTTTATAACATATTATTTTAAACTGATAACAACTTAACACTGTTTGCATAAACAAACAAGCAAGCAAAAGAAAAACTAGTAAAAAATCTACATCTTAGCATGATCATCTTGCTTTTTACTTGTCGATTCTATTTAAATCTTATCATACTATGCCTTTAAAAGTTGTAGTTGTTATTTTTGAATGGTTTATTGTTTAGTCTTTCTGCTTACAATAAGATACTTTACATACAACATTTACAGTGTTATAATATTCTGTGTTTTTCTGCACTGCCTATTACCAGTGAGTTTTGTATCTTCAGGTGATTTCTTATTGCTCATTAATGTCCTTTCTTTGTAGTTGAAGTCCTCCCTTTAGCATTCCTTGTAGGACAGATCTGATATTGATGAAATCCCTTAGCTTTTGTTTGACTGGAAAAGTCTTCATTTCTTTCATGTTTGAAAGATATTTTCACCAGATATACTATTCTGGGGTAAAAGTTTTCTTCCTTCAGTACTTTAAATATGTTATGCCACTCTCTTTTGTCCTGTAAGGTTTCCGCTGAAAAGTCTTCTGCCAGAAATATCGGAGCTCTATTGTATGTTATTTGTCTCTTTTGTCATGCTGCATTTAGTATCCTTTCTTTATCCTTGATCTTTGGAAGTTTTATTATTAAATGCCTTAATGTAGTCTTCTTTGGGTTGAATCTCCTTGGTGTTCTATATCTGTCTTGTACTTGCATATTGATTTTTTTTCTAGGTTTGAGGAATTCTCTGTTATTATCCCTTTGAATAAACCTTCTAGCCCTATCTCTTTCTCTACCTCCTCTATAAGGCCAATAACTCTTTGATTTGCCCCTTTGAGACTGTTTTCTAGATTCTGTTAGTGTGCCTCACTGTTTTGTATTCTTTTTTTTCTCTCTTGTCTCCTCTGACTGTGTATTTTCAAATAGCCCTGTTTTCAAGCTCACCAATTCTTTCTTCTGCTTGATCCATTCTCTTATTAAGTGACTGTGATCCATTTTTCAGTATGCTTATTCAATTTTTCATCTTCAGAGTTTCTGCGTGATTTTTTTTCTTTTTTTGATGGAGTTTTGCTCTTTTTTCCCTGGCTGGAGTGCAATGGCATGATCTTGGGTCACCGCAACCTCTGCCTCCCGGGTTCAAGCAATTCTCCTGCCTCAGCCTCCTGAGTAGCTGGGGTTACAGGCGTGCACCACCATGCCCGGCTAATTCTTTTGTATTTTTAGTAGAGATAGGGTTTCTCCATATTGGTCAGGCTGGTCTCAAACTCCCAACCTCAGATGATTCACCCGCCTTGGCCTCCCAAAGTGCTGTGATTACAGGCATGAGCCACCACGCGCAGTCTGCTTGATTCTTTTTAATGATTTTAATCTCTTTGTTAAATTATCACATAGAATTCTAAACGTCTTCTCTGTGTTGTTAAATTTCTTGGAATTTCCTCAAAATAGATATTTTGAATTCTGCCTGTAAAGTCAGATATCTCTCTTTCCCAGGATTCATTCGTGGTGCCTTATTCAGTTCATTTGGTGAAGCTATGTTTTCCTGGATGGTGTTGCTGCTAGTAGATGTTCTTTAGTGTCTGAGAATTTAAGAGTTAGATATTTACTGTAATCTTCACTGTCTGGACTTGCTTATACTCATCCTACTTAGCAAAGCATTCCAGATATTCAAAAGGACTTGGGTGTTGTAATCTAAACTGTATCTGCTTTAGAGGGCACCCTCAGCCCAGTAACACTGTGGTTCTTGCAGATTCTTAGAGGTACTCTTTTTGATTATCATGGACAGGATTCAGGAGAAGTCTCTGGATTACCAGGCAGAGACTCTTGTTCTCT
Source organism: Cacajao melanocephalus (assembly GCA_963573385.1). NCBI lineage: Eukaryota > Metazoa > Chordata > Mammalia > Primates > Pitheciidae > Cacajao > Cacajao melanocephalus. The sequence continues at coordinate 12,158 of CAUYLG010007816.1, read as the reverse complement.
TCCTTTGCTTTCCCCCAACAATCGGCATCTCTCTCTTTGTTCTGAGCCACCTAAACCTGTGGGTGGAGTGACACAAGCACACCTGTGGCTGCCACCACCACTAAGACTGCACTGGTTCAGACCTGAGGCCAGCACAGCACCAAGTCTTGCCCAAGGTCTGCTGTAACCACTCCCTGCTTACCACCTATGTTTGCTCAAGGTCTAGGGGCTCTACGAACAGCAGGTTCCAAGGCTAGCCAGATCTGTATTCTTCCTTTTAGAGTGGTGAGTTTCCCAAGTTTATAGATGGGTCCGTTGGTGATGTCTGCAAACCAGGGACTAGATTAAAAAATTTTAGACATATACCTGGTGTTCTATTACACTATGGCTGTGCTGACACTAAACCACTAGATGTGGTCCTTTCCACCCTTTCCTCCCTTTTCTGAAGGCAGAGGAGCCTCACCCTCTGGCCACTACCACCATAGGCCTGAGGAAGGAGACCCAAGCATCTAGGATCGCCTACCCCTCGACTTCCACACTGCATTTCAATAGAAGAAAAGGCTGGCTGATTGGTGCCTCCTAAATCACCTTCCTGTAAATAACAGGGATGGTGTGGGGTAATCTCTCTGAAAGACATTGTTTTTACTTAAACAAGATCAACCCCCCAACCCACTCTTCCATCCACCAAGACCTTTTCACATGTGATTTCTATAACTGTAAACCCAAGACGCTTTCACTTGTAATTTCTGAGGCTGTGAACCTAAGATTCTTTCATGTGTAATATCTAGAGTGTAAGACTATACAAAGGCAGAGCTTCTCTTTGTTAGGCGAACTTGGTTGTTGGACAACCATGTTGCCTTGCTCCCGGGCCATAATAAAATACCTCTTCCTTCCTAGTTCGGTGTCTGAGAGATCTGCAGGCCAATCCTGCTTCAGGCCAAGAAGGAATAATTCCAAGGGCTCTTCAGTCAGCTTGTGGTGAATGATGCCTTCCCTGGGACTCCCCCTTCAGGGTGGTAGGTTCCCCACTGGCCCAGGGCAGGTCCAGAAATAGCATCTGAGAGCCGAGTCCTGGAATCAGGGATCCCAAGAGCCCTATGGGTGCTCTACAACCCTGTGGCCGAGCTGGTACCTTGGGTGCAAGAGAAAGTCTCTTTTACTTTTTCCTCTGCTTTTTGCAAGCAGAAGGAGTCTCATCCGATAGCCAGCACAGGTGTGAATGTGCTGAGTCTCACCTAAAGTCAGCAAGTCTCAGTGTCTCATCCAAAGCCCTTAATGTAGTACCTGGGTATGGCTGCTGGTTATTCAGGGCCCAAGAGCTCTTCAGTTTGGTGGTGATGAATGCTGCCAGGATTGGGTCTTTCCCTTTAAGGCAGTGGTTTTCCTTCTGTCCCAGGGTGTGTCTAGTATTGTCCAGGAACGAGGGTTTGGAACAGGGGCTCAAGGACTGTAACTGGTGCCCCATCCTGCTGTGGCTGAGCTGGCATCCAAGAGGTAAGACAAAGTCCTCCCCACTCTACCCTCTCCTCTCCTCAGGCAGAAGGAAGGGTCTCCTTCAGAGCTGCAAGCTGTGCAGCCTGGAGTTAGGGAATAAGTGATGCCAGAACTGTCTTAGCAGCCCCAGCCTGTGTCTCAATTGGTTGTGTGCCCCTCATTCCACTGTCTGGGCCCAGTTTAGCACTAGGACTTACCCAGGGGTTGCAGTCCTTGTGACCTAGACTGCCTTCTATGTTTATTTGGAGCCCCAGAGCTCCTGAGCCCACAGTGTGATGCTTGTGGAAGTCAGTTTGGGCTATCGGAATCGGCAATTTTTCTCTGGCTAGGACTGACTTAAATGCTTCCTTTGTGGGCGGGCATCAGCTGAGTTTGATCCGGTTTTCCTTTCTGTTCTAACAGGACAGCACTGAATTCAATGCCTCACAATTACTTCACTTTCCCTCCCTCAGCACACTGGAATGCTCTTTGCACCTAGCTGTCACTGCTAGAGGGTTGAGGAGGGATAGAATTAGCAATTCAAAACTTTCAGTGCTTTTTTCAATGCTGTGAAGTTAAAACCAGATACTGAGAGTACTTTCCTGATTTTTGGCTCTGACGAAGGTTTTCTTTTTTTTGTGTGTAGATAGTTGTTAAATTATTGTCCTATGCTGTGGGGGTGGGTGACAACTTGTGAAGCCTTATATTATGCCATCTTGCTCTGCCTCTTCATCACTCACAGTTTTGAAGGCTGTACAGGAAGCTGGTATGTCACATGGTGAGAGTGGGAACAAAGGAGAGACAGAGAGAGAGAGAGAGAAAGAGAGAGAGAGAGAAAGAGAGGAGAGAAGTGCCGTAATTTTATTTTAAAACAACAGATCTTGAGTGAACTTATTAGCACTCATTACTCTGGGTAGAGCCAGGCCATTTATGAGTGATCCACCCCCATGACCCAAACACCTTCCACCAGACCCCACCTCCAACATTGTGAGTCACATTTCAACATGATCTGGAGGGGACAAATATCTAAACTATATCACATCTAGAAGAAACTCCCTGCTATGAAAATCCTGGATTCCCATTTTTCTGTGCGTGCCCAGAATAGGCATGTATCCCAAGATAAAAGTGGATAACAAATTTGCGATAAAAGAAATTTATCCTGAGATAAAAGCAGATAACAAATTCTGCTTACCTCTTCAAAGTACTTTTTCCTCTGTAGTATTAGCACCTCAGTTTTTTTGTTTGTTTGTTTGTTTGTTTTTTTGCCTCAGCTGTTCTCTGTTGTTTTCAAATGGATGATTTTGTTCTAACTACCTTTTCTAGTCATTGTTTCTAGAAGCACTAGATAATATGGTCTGCTGTGGGCTGCTGTGAATGTGACCTAGTATCTGCTCCATTCTCCTTTTTTCTGCACATTTTCTTTACTCCTAGCTTTCACTTTCTCATATTCTGTGCTCTCTCCTAACTAGATTACTTGGCCTGTCATGGCCCTTTGAATTGCTCTACACTATGACCTTTCATCCTTAGTTCCTGCTGCTGACTGCTTTCTTCTCTTAATAAGGTTTGGATATTTGTATCCTCCAAATCTCAAGTTGAAATGTGACTCCCAATGTTGAAGGTGGCATCTGGTGGGAGATATTTTAGTCATGGGGTGGATTCCTCATAAATGGCTTGGTACACTCCTTAGAGTAATGGGTGGTAATGTGTTCACACAAGATCTAGTTGTTTTAAAGATTATGACAGCTCTCTCCTGTCTGTCTTTCTTGCTCCCTCTCTTGTCATGTGATACACCATTTCTCTCTTCACCTTCTACCATGATTGTAAGCTTCATGAAGCCCTCACCAGAAGCAGATTCTGGCACCATGCTTCCTGTACAGCCTGCAAAACTGTGAGTGATGGAGAGGTGGAGCAAGATGGCAGTTATCGGCAGGAATTTTTCAACTCAAATTCCTATAAGAGAGCTTGATTGTCTTAGATTACCTTATAATTCCAGACTACATCATTAATGAGTTGTCGCTGGTTACTCTATGTATGGATTGTCTTGCCTTAGCTAAGTGTTCACTTTTGTCCTATTAGTTGTGGCTGAAGTTGGAGGGGTCACTTCTTTTAGTTCAAAGCTTGGCTGCCTAATGATGCCCCTCATTAAGTCTTTCAGCAAGGCAGTTTTCCTTAGAAAGGCTATATGTGTGAGAGACATTATAACTGGTATGTCCAGGACAGAGTCTTAGCCTACCTACTCCAAGTTAATACCCAGAGAAAGGGAAACACAGTAGCTTTTGAAATATCCTGATACCCAAACTAGAAGGAATCTACCTTGTCAAAAAAAGGACCTAGTGAGGGATGTTGACAGGTGCATGTTGGCTAAGCTGGAAATGGGAGAAGGGCTAGGGACAGGGATGCCTTCTGTTGCTCTGAACTTTCGTATCACTAGTCTGTATCAAATACTGAAATCTAGTCAATAGACTTGGAAGGGGGTAGAGGAGATGAAGCGAATATGAATCACTCATTCATTCAACAAATATATACTAAGTACCCACTATGTTTCATGTGCTGGGAAACAGTGGTGAATGAAGCAAACCAAAATTCTTACTATTATGGAGTTTACTTTCTATTAGGAGAATGAAAACGGTAGCAATTATAGACTACATACTGTGTGCTTTATACAATTCTAAGCATTAACACATATTAATTAAAGTCTCACATGGGGTAGCTACTAGTATTATCATCATAATCATCTTCCCTATTTAGGAGTTGAAAAAACTAGTAAGCAATACGGTTAGGATTGAAACTCAGGCATGCTGGGTGCAAATGCTATGCTTTATCTGCAGGGCTTGACTGATTGAATCGCAAACTATGGTAGCTGTGCTCTGAAGTTTCATAACTCCTCTGTGTGATGGAGAGGTAAATTAACATATAGTCAGTCATTCAGTCATTCATCATTTGCCAAATCATTTGTAAGCCCCATTTTGTTTGGTCCTTACAACTCTGTAAAGAGTATACCATAATTCCAATTTTATAAACTCAGAAATGAAGGTTTACAGAGATGAAGGATTTGGCCCAGGGTTATATACCTACTAAGTAACAAAGCTTTGATTTGAGGCAAAGTCCTATTATTCAAATATTTTCACTAAATGTTGTTGCCTTCTATAGCTGAGTAGAAAGATGCTGTCTGATAGAAATTGGCAATTGAAGTTGTCTTTCAGGGTTGAATTGTAGCCTGGAAAAAGGCTCAGGAATTGGCTGAGGTAACAGCAGGAGAAATGGTAAAGGAACATGTACTTAGTACTTCAATAGGAATAAGAATAGAATGTATTGTGGAGTGGTTTTACCTCATGATTATGTATAAATACGTTAAGCTGTGATTTCTGGCCAAAGATATGGGTATCTTTTGGCCTGTTGCTCGGTGGTCCACATGTAGGCAGGTAGGACACAACATATTTTGAATCACACTGACTATCATCAGCCACCACTTCCTTGTTCGAATTCCCTTTCTCTTCCTTGTCACAGGCCCTAAGGACTTAGCTTGCTTTTCTCTCTTTCAGACTTCCCCTACTACTCTGTCTCTCAAGACACTACTCTCCCAGAGTTGGGAGTGAGATGACCCTTTCCTTTCCTTGTTGCTCTCTTCAAGAGAAACTTTTCATGCTTATAGGGTTTTACTGTTATTTATTGTGTGTGTGTGTGTGTGGGTGGGTGGGTGGGTGTTTGTGCAGAAGGGAGTTTGTTTGGAAACAGGGAGTCAGAATGAGAGAACAGCATAGGAAAAAGAAAAAAGGGATACTGCAAGGAAATCAGAAAGGAATTATGAAAAGAGGGCCAAAGGAATCTAATTATCTTGTGTATACCTGGATCCTTGTTTCACACTCTCTGACTCCTATTGTAATGCTTCTGGCAGCCTCTCTGAATTCCAGAAGTTCTCCTTACATTTCTAAGGACAAATTCACCAACCACTCCCACATCATACCGTCTTCTAAAATTCAGACTCATGTCAACCTTTTCCTCCTTGAAAGAAGGGATGAGGAGAAACCTAGTATTTATTAAAAACATATTATGGGCTAAATCATTGGAATCTTATCTTAGAGGAAACTAAGTTTTAAAGAGGGTAAGTAATTATCCTTGCTTCTTGTCCTATAGCTATTAAGTGATAGAGTCAGGATTTTAATTAGGGCTCTCTTACTCTAAAGTCACTATGATCTTCTCTGTGTGCCACAGGGCCTCTCACATACTGAAGTCCCAGCATCTAGACCTAAAAATATATACAGGCCAGAAGAACAATTGTCAAATAGATGGCAGAAATGGTCACCCTGGAGAATTTCCTTATATTGTGTGTGAGATAGGAGCATCTTTGGCTGAACTTATTAGGAGAGTTGGGGAGAATTCTGGTTCCTAGATGTAATTCAGGGTTATTGTCTTCAGAGCTCAGAATTCACATTCATAGACATTGCCATTGAGGAAGTAATGGCAATGTCTAGTTGCCATTACTAGACCCAGTTATGTATATTAAATAGAGTTGCTGTCAAGTCCATGGTTAGCATGAGGGGAAGGAAGGCATATAGTGCATAACAATACAGTTTAACTTTGTTTTTCTATTCAATTCACATCTTATAGATGAGTAAACTGAGGCTCAGAGAGGTTAAGTCACTTGCCTATAGACACACAGCTATTTAATGGCAGAGCAAGAACTAGAACTCAGCTCAGTCTGACCATAAGGCTATATAGTATGCTAGGAAATGTGAGGTGGACATGATTTGTGAGTCAAATCAATCATGCAGATTGCTGACCGCTTTATATATGGCCAAGGCCCAGGCATAATTTATAAGTTAAACCTTTACAGCCCAGTTTATCTGAAAAGTTAAAAGGAGCTAGCCTGGCAGGAGATGTAGTTTATTTGGTTGTAGAAATTATTACCAGTGGTGAAAAGGGCCTGAGCAGGTACTGGAGTTATGAGAACATGAAACCAATACAGAAACAGTGGAGAGGAGACAGTATTAAGTGAGTGATTCCTTTGAACCAGATAGGGCTGGAAGTTTGCTTTATGACTTTGTAAGGGTACATGATGGATGGGTAGGATGATCCAGCTTAAAGGACCAGAGGTAGAATAAACACATCTCTCTATTACTGCAGCACAATTACTCTAGGATCAAGATAGGGGTGTCCCTGAATTTACCTATTGGAAAGTCTTAACATTTTTTTGGGTGTTGTTGAGTTGAGCGGGGACAGCTTTCTATGATCACTCTCCTACATACATCCATTGAACTGGATATTGGTGTTGACCATGGATGCTTATAGAAGTATAGAAGTTCTTCAACAATGTGGTCAAATATTTCTTATTATGTTTATTGGGTTGGGCATGGTGCTATGGAGTAAATAACAAGGTCTTGTTGGGCCAGGCAAGGGAGAAAGTGATGGAAGATGGCTGGATCTATGTCATCAGTTCAATATTTGGATCTGAGAGACTATAGGCTTGAGTACATTTGCTACCTTTGCACAACCATAAATAGTGAGTCTCCAGTTTCTTGGAAGAAAACATTCTGGTTAGACTAGAATAGTTAACTACCCCTGGCAAATTCTGCAGTGGAAAACGTTCAAAAAATTAAATCATGTGACATGGTGGACTGACTGGGTGAACCATAACTTGGATAGTCCAGGAAGGACTCTCTGAGGAGGTGACATTTAAGCTGAGATCTAAATGATGCAAAGAAACCAATCATAGGAAATTAGGATATAAGACCATTTGTTGACAGAAGGAACTGCTCAGGGAAAGCCCTAAGATGGGAATAAACAGTGTGTTTGAGGAACAGCAAAAAGAGATAGAGGAGGGAGCAGATTGTTTAAGATCTTGTAGGTTATTTTCTCTAAAATTAATAGGAAGTCAGGGGTATTCAGCCACTGAATAACATGACCTGGTTTGCATTTTTAAAAGAATATCCTGTAAATAATTAAAAAATAATAAAAAGACTACTCTGGCTATTGTGTGCAGAGTAGATGGTAAGGAGGTAGAGTGAAGCACGGTGACCAGTCTGGAGGCTATTTCAACAGTCTAGGCAGAAGATATTACAGCAGCTCAGCAAGAGGTCATAGCTGTGAATGTGGTGTGAAGTGCACAGATTCAGAATATATTTTAAGATGTAGTTGATAGAACTTACTGATGGATATGGCGGTATAGGAAAAGGAGAAATCAAGAATGACTCTAAGGCTTTGGGCATTAGAGCAACTGGGTGGTATCATGTTTCATGTCGAGTTTGGATTTCTTTCTAAAGACAATGGGGGATTCTGAGAATGTTTAGAGATAGAAGTGACATGGTTAAATTTTTGTTATATAAAGATTATTGCACTAGGTGAAGAATAGATTTCAGAAGTAAGCGATGCTAAGAACTCTTGTTTGACATTTAGAATAGGCAATTGGAAGGGGCTAGAAGATAAATTATGAAAGTCTGAATTAAGACAGTGGCTATAGGAACAGGGAAAAAGGGATAGATTAGAGATCTAGGCAAGTGAAAATCAGAGAACTTATCCGCTAACAAAACGATATTGTTAGGCAAGGCAGAAATAGATTTGTGTCTCAGAGCCACCACTTACCAGTTGTGTGATCACTCTGAGCTTTAATTTCTCACTGGAAAGTAAAAATGCAATACCTCAATGTGTTCTTGTAATAATTGAGTCAATCTATGAACTTTTAATAGTATCACCTCTACCCCGATCCATGAACCTATTACATATCAGGCCCTCATAAATGACTATCCAATGTGAGGGAGGGTGTTACAGAAAACTTACGATCAGCTCAGTATCTATGCATGACACAAGAGCAGGAGAGGTCATAGGCTTAGGATGATTTGTTAATGACCACAGACTGACCCTCAAATATCTTTCTCACCAGTCTTTCCAGTTATTGCTTGACTGAGCTGCTCAGACTGAAATTCCCACCTACTAAATTTATCTTTTGCATAAACCAACCACAAATGTGTTCATTTTTCTGAAATCAGCTTCTGTTCCCTGATGAAAATGTGTTAGGATTGGATTGACTCTCAAAAACTATCTGGATAAGTAGTTAAAAATGTTTTTAGTGGTTATATCTTTGGTTCCAATGTAGTTTTACTTAGAACCTCTTTATTCAACAGATACACAAATAGCTGCTCTGGTTGAAGTAAAGTGTGCTGACTCCAGAGATCTGTAGACCACGGTTAGAAAACAACTTAGAGACTTTTTGTTGTTGTTGATGAATCTCCCTTCCCTATCTGTCATATGAGGAAAGTAAGATCCAGAAAGGTTAAGTGGCATAGCTAAGGTCATAGATCTAGAAAGTAGAAAGTACCTATCTGTCTATCTATCTCTATCTCTATCTATCTCTCTATCTCTCTATTATCTATCTATCTATCTATCTATCTATCTATCTATCATCTATCTATCATTGTAATATGAGGAAAGTAAGATCCATAAAGGTTAAGAGACATAGCTAAAGTCATAGATTTAGAAGGTGGCATAGTCAATTTTACTCATTTTCTCTTTCACCAGTTGTCCATTCCTCATTAATGCAAAGCTTAGCTTAGACCTCAGTTTAGCCAGCTGCCTCTTTGAGCCACAGAGTGCAGGGATCTACCACTGGGGAATTTATTTTCAGGAGTTGGAAAGATGTGGCCATGGTACTGAGTAGAAAGGGAATGATAAGATCTTAGCATCTGTTTTATTTTTGGAGAATGGTCTCAAGAAGTCAAGGACGTCTATTCAAGACAAGGATTTGTCAACATGCTCCTGTTGTGATTAGAATAAATGGAAGAGAAAGGAGTAGAGAGAGAAAAGTGAAAGAGTGAAGAAGAGAAGAAAAATGAGGAAAGGAGAATAGGAGGGAGGGGAAGTGAGATGTTAGGGAAGGGAAAGAAATGGAAAAGGGATGAGAAAAGGAGAAATGAGAAGAGAACAGAACAGAGGAGAGCCTACACAGAAGATCCTAAAATCCTAATCTCAGTCAACCTGTGAGGTCCAAGAGGGAAATACATGCAGAGGGAGTAGTTTAAGGAAATGAAAGGCCTGATGACCAAATCTTATTGTTGAACTCTAGTCCTAGTGAACTAGGCTAAACATGACAGAGCCAAGAGGACTCTATTTTTTTCCTAGACTAGGCAGGTCTAAGTAGCCTCCTTTCCCATAGTCCTGTTGCTAGTTCTCAACTTGGTTTTCTAAAAGAGTAGGAATAAGCAACCGGTACCAAAGTAAAAGAGGACATGTTTCCTTGAAGAAGAAGCTGTAAAGCTAGAACAGCCAGACTTCAAGGGGACTTCAAGCAATGTTTTGCAATTGCTGATATGCAAATTCTCCCTAAAGTGATGGCAGCTATTCTAACTTTCCTGTAAGTCCCTAGTTTAGTAGAGAAATCAAATCCTTGGATGACAAAATAACAGTTAGCCATAATACCTGCTACATCTGGAGTGAAAATTACCTTTGTATTGGTGGAAAAAAAAGACACAACAGTATGAATTATTTGGGACTCATGCAAAAGACAAGTTGAAGGGGTCAGGTGCGGTGGCTCACACCTGTAATCCCAGCACTTTGGGAGGCCAAGGCAGGGAGATAACTTGAGGCCAGGGGTTCGAGACCAGCCTGGGCAATATGGTGAAACCCAGTCTCTACTTAAAAAAAAAAAATTACCCGGGCTTGGTGGCACATGCCTGTGGTCTCAGCTACTCAGGAGGCTGATGCATGAGAATCACTTGGACCTGAGAGGTGGAGGTTGCAGTGAGCCAAAATCATGCCACTGCACTCCAGCCTGGGCAACAGAGCAAGACTCAAAACAAACAAACAAGAGTTTAAGGGAATCACAAGGGTTGGGGTTTCCTAGAAGTAAAGTCACAGGAAGTAAAGTTTATAAAATTGTCTAAAAATTGTAGCCAAATACCTCTGGAATTAACATTCAACCTGTTATGATTCCCTATCCGAAGTGGCCAATATCAAGAAATAGAAGCTCTTAAAATTACATGATGCAAAGTCCTAGGACCACATGAACAGGTGCTATAGTTTGAATGTGTCCCTGCAAAACCTGTATTGAAAATTTAATTCACAATGCAACAATGTTGGGAGGTGGGACCTAATGGGAGGTAATTAGGCCACAAGTACTCTGTCCTTATGAATTAATTAATGTTATCACAGGAGTGTATTTATTATCACAAGTGAGTCCATTATAAAAGAACAAGTTTACTCCCCTTTTCTGTCTCTCTATGGCCCTCTCTTTGCTCTTCCACCATGAGATGATGCAGCAAGAGGGCCCTTGCAAGATGCTGGTCCCTTGATCTTGTACTTTCCAGTCTTCAGAAATGTGAATCAATAAATTTCTGTTCATTATAAATTACCCAGTCTATAGTATTCTGTTATAGCAGCAAAAAATAGATGAAGACAAAATGTTTCCAGGATATTTCCAGCACTATACAGAGGAGATCAAACACTAACTGGCCAACTTTTATAGGGAGCCAGGGTATTGTGTGCTATTTGCCATTTTGTCAATTCATAAGAAACACCTGGGAGGACCTTTAAAAAAGAGAGCCCAGATAGCCAAGACAATCCCAAGCAAAAAGAACAAAGCTGGAGGCATCATGCTACCTGATTTCAAACTATACTACAAGGCTACAGTAATCAAAACAGCATGGTACTGGTACCAAAACAGAGATATAGACCGATGGAACAGAACAGAGGCCTCACAGGCAACGCCACACATCTACAACCATCTGATCTTTGACAAACTGGACAAAAGCAAGCAATGGGGAAAGGATTCCCTGTTTAGTAAATGGTGTTGGGAAAACTGGTTAGCAGTGTGCAGAAAGCAGAAACTGAACTCCTTCCTGACACCTTACACTACAATTAACTCCAGATGGATTAAAGACTTAAACATAAGACCTAACACCATAAAAATCCTAGAAGAAAACCTAGGCAAAACCATTCAGCACATAGGCATAGGCAAGGACTTCATGACTAAAACACCAAAAGCACTGGCAACAAAAGCCAAAATAGATAAATGGGATCTAATTAAACTCCAGAGCTTCTGTACAGCAAAAGAAACAATCATTAGAGTGAACCGGCAACCAAGAGAATGGGAAAAAACTTTTGCAGTCTACCCATCTGACAAAGGGCTAATATCCAGAATCTACAAGGAACTAAAACAGATTTACAAGAAAACAAACAAACAAACCCATTCAAAAGTGGGCAAAGGACATGAACAGACACTTTTCAAAAGAAGACATATATGAGGCCAACAAACTTATGAAAAATGCTCATCATCACTGGTCATTAGAGAAATGCAAATCAAAACCACATTGAGATACCACCTCACACCAGTTAGAATGGCGATCATTAAAAAATCTGGAGACAATAGATGCTGGAGAGGATGTGGAGAAATAGGAACACTTCTGCATTGTTGGTGGGAGTGTAAATTAGTTCAACCATTGTGGAAGACAGTGTGGCAATTCCTCAAGGAACTAGAAACAGAAATTCTGTTTGACACAGCAATCCCATTACTGGTTAAATATCCAAAGGATTATAAATCATTCTATTATAAAGACACATGCACACGTATGTTCACTGCGGCAGTGTTTACAATAGCAAAGACCTGGAACCAACCCAAATGCCCATCGATGACAGACTGGACAAGGGAAATATGGCACATATACACCATGAATACTATGCAGCCAGAAAAAACGATGAGTTCATGTCCCTTGTAGGGA
>CAUYLG010007815.1:0-57060 GCA_963573385.1 Cacajao melanocephalus | reverse complement strand
AGTTAGGGAGGAGTCCTTTTTTTTCTATTGTTTTGTTTGGAATAGTTCCTGAAGGGATGGTAGCACCTCCTCTTTGTACATCTGGTAGAATTCAACTGTGAATTTGTCTGATTCTTAGCTTTTTTAATTGGTAGACTATGTTTTACTGCCAGTAACAAGTTTCAGAACTTGTTACTGGTCTATTCAGGGACTTGTGTTCTTGCAGGTTTAGTCTTGGGAGACTGTATGTATGCAGGATTTAACCATATTTTTTTTTCTAGATTATTTGCATAGGAATATTTATAGTGTTCTGATAGTAGTCTGTATTTCTGTGGGATCAGTGGTGATATCCCCTATGTCATTTTTTATTTGTCTATTTGATTCTTCTCTTGTTTCTTCTTTATTGTTCTAGGAAGTGTTCTGTTTTATTAATCTCAAAATACCAGCTCCTGGACTCATTGATTTTTTTTGATGAGTTTTTTTATGTCTCTGTCTCTTTCAGTTCTGCTCTGATCTTAGTTATTTGTTGTCTTCTGCTAGATTTTGAATTTGTTTTTTTTTAATTGTTAAGTTAGGGTGTCAATTTTAGATCCAGCTTTCTCATGTGACAGTGCTATAATTTTCTTGTTAACACTGCTTTAGCTGTGTCCCAAAGATTTTGGTACATTGGCTCTTTCTTCTCATTGGTTTCAAAGAACTTATTTATTTTGGCCTTTATTTGGTTGTTTACCTGCTAGTTGTTCAGGAGCATATTGTTCAATTTCCATGTAATTGTGTGGTTGATTGCACTGTGGTCTGAGAGACTTTGTTATAATTTCTCTTCTTTTGAATTTCCTGAGGAGTGTTTTACTTCCAATTATGTGGTCAGTTTTAGAATTAGTGTGATGTTATATTGAAAAGAATGTATATTCTGTTGTTTTGGGGTGGAGAGTGCTGTAGATATCTGTTAGATCCATGTAGTCCAGAGCTGAGTTCAAGTTCTGGATATCCTTGTTAATTTTCTGTCTCATTGATCTGTCTAATGTTGACAGTGGGGTGTTAAATTCTCCCACTATTATTGTGTGGTAGTCTAAGTGTCTTTCTAGGTCTCTAAGAAGTTACTCTACGAATCTGGGTGCTCATGTATTGGGTGTATATCTATTTAGGATCATTAGCTCTTCTTGCTTTAATCCCTTACCATTATGTTATATCATGGCCATCTTTGTCTTTATCTGTCTTTGTTGGTTTAAAATCTGTTTTATCAGAGACTAGCATTGCAACATCTGCTTTTGTTGTTGTTGTTGTTGTTGTTGTTGTTGTTGTTTTCCATTTGCATGGTAAATATTCCGCCGTCTTTTTATTTTGAGCCTGTGTGTGTCTTTGCACGTGAGGTATGTCTCTTGAATATAGCACACTGATGGGGCTTGACTCTATCCAATCTGCTAATCTGTGTCTTTTAATTGGGGCATTTAGCTCATTTACATTTAAGATTATATTGTTATGTGTAGAGTTGATCATGTCATCATGATGTTAGCTGCTTATTTTGCACATTAGTTGATGGGGGTTTTTTCCCCCTAATGTCATTGGTCTTTATATTTTTGTATGTTTTTAGAGTGGCTGGTACCGGTTTTGCCTTTGCATATTTAGTGCTTCTTTTAGGAGCTCTTACAAGGTTGGCCTCATGGTGACAAAATCCCTCAGCATTTGCTTGTCTGGAAAGGATTTTAATTCTCCTTCACTTATGAAGGTTAGTTCGGCTGTTATGAAATTCTGGGTTGAAAGTTGTTTTGTTTAAGAATGTTGAATATTAGCCCCCTCCTCTCTTCTTCTGGCTTAAATGGTTTCTGCAGAGAGATCCACTGTGAGACTGACCTGCTTTCCTTTGTGGAAACCTGCCTTTTCTCTCTGGCTGCCCTTAACAATTTTCCTTCATTTAAGCGTTGGAGAATCTGACAATTATGTGTCTTGGGGTTGCTCTTCCCCAGGAACATGTTAGTGACATTCTGTGTATTTCCTGAATTTGAATACTGGCCTGTCTTGCTAGGTTGGGAAAGTTTGAGATATTATCCGGAAGTGCATTTTCCAACTTGGTTCCATTCTCCTTGTCAATTTCAGGTATACCAGTCAATTGTAATTTGGTTTTTTCATATAGTCTCACGTTTCTTTGAGGCTTCATTCATTTTTTTCATTGTTTTTTCTCTAATCTTGTCTTCACTCCTCATTTCAGTAACTTAATCTTCAATCTCTGATATCTTTCTTCCAGTTGATCAATTCAGCTGTTGATATGATACTTTTGTATTATTCACAAAGTCCTCATGCTGTGTTTTTGAGCTTCATCAAGTCATTCATATTCTTCTCTAAATCTGGTTATTCTAGTTTGCATTTCCTGTAACCCTTTATCAAGGTTCTTAGCTTCCTTGCATTGGGTTAGAACATGCTTCTTTAGATCAGATGAGTTTGTTATTACCTACCTTTCAAAGCTTACTTCTGTCAGTTCATCAATCTCATTGTCTGTCCAGTTTTGTGCCCTTGCTGGAGAAAGGTTGTGATCGGAGGAGAAGCAGCCTTCTGGTTTTGGAATTTTCAGCATTTTTCCACTGGCGTTTCCTTATCTTCATGGATTTATCTACCTTTCATCTTTGAGACTGATGACATTTGAATGGGATTTTGTGTGGCAGTCCTTTTTGTTGATGTTGTTGCTTTCTGTTTGTTAGTTTTTCTTCTCACAGCTAGGCCCGTCTTCAGGTCTGCTGCAGTTTGCTGGAGGTTCACTCCAGACCTTGTTTGCCTGTGTATCATCAAGTGGAGGCTGCAGAATAGCAAAGATTGCTGCCTTCATCCCAGAGTGGCACCAGCCTAGCCTGGTGGCAGCTGGATCTCTTCTCTATGAGAGGGTCTTTTGACCCCTGTTGGGAGGTCTCTCCCAATCAGGAGGCATGGGTGTCAGGGACCCACTTGAGGACACACTGTCCCATAGCAGTGCTTAAGCATTGTGCTTGGGAGAATCCTCCTTGTCCGGATCAGCTGCTCTCTTTAGAGCTGGCAGGCAGGAAAGTTTAAGCCCACTGAAACTGCGCCCACAGCTGCCCCTTCCCTTCCAGGTGCTCTGTTGCAGGGAGACGGGAGTTTTATCTGAGAGCCCCTGACTGGGCCAGCTGCCTTTCTTTTCAGAGGTGGCCTGCTAAAGAGGAGGAATCTTGAAAGGTAGTCTGGCCCCAGCCTCTTTGCTGCACTGTGGTGAATTCCACCGAGTCCAAACAGCCTGGCCTCCTTAGCACTGTCGAGGGAAAACCACCTACTCAAGCCCCAGTAATTGCAGACATCCTTCCCCATACCGAGCTTGATCATCCCAGGTTGACTTCTGTCTGCTGGTGCTGGCAGAGCTCCTTCCTTTGATATTTTGATACATTATTTCAGAGTTTTAATAATTATGTGAGACAGCTTGAATAATTTGAAGGGCTTACCAGTTTTTTGAATTTCTCAAAATGTTAAGGGTTTAGGAATATTCTTCTTACATTTGTATACTAAAAGAATTGGAATATGGAAGTAATTTTACCACATTTGAATAATTTATCAATAATTTAATAAATATTGTATCTTTCATTAAAGGAAAAATTTGAATACTGTTAAGTAATCATGCACAATGTGACAACACAGCAACTAGATGCATCACTTAAAATTATAAGATGTGGAGGTTTGGTAAATGGAGTCTTGTTGAGTATTAGTTAATTCCACAGAAAATAAGTCTTGAGGATGAAACTAATGAGCTATCTGGATTTGAAAGTTGTCACGATGGTATTCTAGAAATAATTACTAAGAAATAATTACTCAGAAAGGAGTTTGATATTAAGGATATATAAACCACATCCTGATCAACTATTTTATCATTTTACGGAGAATATTTAAGGGTAGCACATGTTGGAGAGAACATTTGAGTTTGTATTAATGTTTGATAGGAGAAAGCAAATTGGAAATGAACAATAAGAGGAAGTTTGTCAATACTTTATGGACTCTATACGTAGTATGTTTTGTTTACCATTTATAAGAAATGACATCTGCTGAAATTTAATAGTTCTCAATTTTTTGTTTAATGGATCTGAATATCTTACACTGTTTGTGTTTTTTGAATGCCTTATGCTTATCTTTTAATTGATTTTCTTATTTTTTTCTATTGTTAAAATAAATGTATAACTTACATATTTCTTCTGCCCTCTTTTTTTTTTCTTTAGAAATCTAACTAAAAATGGCTTGTTTAATAGCTGCATTTTATTGGATAAATGTCCACCTCCAAGACCACCAACTTCACCATACCCACCCTTGCCAAAGGACAAGTTGAACCCACCCACACCTAGTATTTATGTGAGTCTCCATTGATTATCTTACAAGTGAATCAAGCATCCTACCTAATGTATCTTTTAGAAAATTGATGTATTTTTTAAATCAATGTAGATTCCCTTAGAGAGCATAGACTTTACTCTCATTGGTTGACTATTTCAGAAAAACATGTTTGTATTTCAGGGCTTATAACAAATGAGTGCTCTGTTTAAATGCTGCCTATCAACCTGTTTTTGAAAATAAAATTCTATTGGAACACAGCCATCCTTATTTAGTTGCTGTCTTTATGATTTCATTTGCAATACATTGACAGAGTTTGCAAAAGAGATTAGGTTGTTCATAAAGCCGAAAATACTTAACTGTCTGGCCTTTGACAGAAAAGTTTAAACGAGTATGCGAACAGATTTTTGTCAAGAAAAATTAAGATCTTCTCAATTGGTGCCTTGTATTGTGTGAAAGTAGCAAAAGATAATTGTTCCAGGGTCAGGTTTTAGTAAATCTGGCTCTAAATCTGAATTGTGACACTGCTAGTTATATACACCTGTTTAGTGTTACATTTCAATAATGAAGAGATTTTTTTTCTAGCTTCATAAAAACTGGTTGAGGATGTAAACATGATTATGAGTACATATATTTAAAAGTTTTACATAAATACAGGTAGATATAAAATTTCCATTGGAGTTGAAGCGGCTTTTTTACTATTTAGCAATGTAAGCATTTGATATAGAAAGTTGATGTGGCTTACACCAAAATAAGTTTTTCCTCCCAAAGAGTTTATCACCGAGTTGTTTCATTCTCCATCACAAATTAAAGAATCTTAAGCTAAAAAATGAAGATACAGTAATTAGAATGATTTTGTATCTATAAGAGAGGATTTTGGAGATTTTGGCCTTTTTTTTGGGCAGGTCATCAATATTAAATGTTTTACCTAGTTGAAATTTATTGAAAATGATATTAGAAGAGTCAAGAAACGAGAATAAAATAAATCTTTTAGGTGAAACTTTGAGGCAATAAATACAAATTTAAGATTTGCCTGTAGTGGATCTTATTCTTTAGAATATTTTATTTAAAAATTTTTTAGTTTAAAATTTTTAATTTTAAACTTTAAATGTCACTTCTACCTGTTGTCTTGTTTAAGAAGTAATAGAAGATACTTGAAAATCATGCTTGGGAAATACTTTTGAACAATTCAAATAATTTAAAAGATTTTATGGATTGTTTTTGATATAAGAGGTAATACTTTTAAAATGAATCAAATTTAAAATATATCTTTTTAAAAGAGAGAGTTTTTTTAGCTAGTAGCTCCACACTTTCCTCACAGGACGTATAATACAGTACATAATATGTAGCAACACAGTATCAAAGATTAGGATATATTACAGATTTTAAATTGCCAGATTGATGGAAAAAAAACCCACAAATTTGTAGAACAATATTTAGTTATTTTATTAAAGATGGAAATTTGAGGTATATTTTGTGACTTATCTGAGAGCTAACAGAATATTTTGCTTTTACAGTTGGAAAATAAACGTGATGCTTTCTTTCCTCCATTACATCAATTTTGTACAAATCCAAGAAACCCTGTTACAGTAATACGTGGCCTTGCTGGAGCTCTTAAATTAGGTAAGCTTAAAAACAAGATTGATTATTTGTTTTACTATCTTTAAACCTTTATAACATTGACAGAAACTTACTACTGATTTTTTTTCCAGCATTCTGAGTCTTTATTTTAATATATATTCTCTTTCTCTCTGACTTTTATGTCTCTCATGCATGAGCAAGCATCTTTAGCACTGATGTGAATGATAATGGTTACTGGCTACTGTTAGATGGATTTTTACTTCAGATTTAAATTTAGTATCATTATGCAACATATGAGATTTAGGTTATATAGTTGAAGAAGTTTTGAATATCAAATATAAGTAAAATTGGATTATGTTTATAAATGCTGAAATTCTACTGTTACACCCCTAACATGATGGATACAGCCAGAGCTTCAAGGAACTGCTATGTAACTCTGATACCAAGTGGCTTGGAGCCCTCTTAAGGGAAACTGATGGAATTCTATTCAATAGTTTTTAGAAGTACTTTCGCATTTTAATGGAACTGAATACAACTTTACTGATTAACAAAACTTATTTTTAAAGATCTTGGGCTTTTCTCTACCAAAACTTTGGTAGAAGCTAACAATGAACATATGGTAGAAGTGAGGACACAGTTGTTGCAACCATCAGATGAAAACTGGGATCCCACTGGAACAAAGAAAATTTGGCATTGTGAAAGTAACAGATCTCATACTACAATTGCCAAATATGCACAATACCAGGCTTCCTCCTTCCAGGAATCATTGAGAGTAAGTTTTTCCTTCTTTCTTTTTCAATTGTTGCAATTTTTTAATAGTGCATATTACTTTTGTAACTATTGTCTAGTGTATACTGTTAACAGTATGTTTTTAAAGTGCTATAGCTCATAAATTATTAAACTTTTATTTCATTTTATTATTTTTTATTGTTTTGAGACAGAGTCTTGGTCTCTCACCCAGGTTGGAATGCAGTATTGTGATCTCAGCTCACTGCAGCCTCTGCCTCCTGGGTTCAAGTAATTCTCCCACCTCAGCCTCCTGAATAGCTGGAATTATAGGCGTGCACCATGACACACAGCTTATTTTTTGTATTTTAGTAGAGATAGAGTTTCGCTACGTTAGCTAGACTGGTCTGAACTCCTGAAATAACGGGATCTGCCCACCTCAGCCTCTCAAAGGAGTGAGATTATAGGTGTGAGCCACCACCCCTGGTAAAATATTTTAAATATAAGTAAAATTACAGTATATAAAACACACATTACTAATAGAGAAATAAAATTACTATCTTATGTCTATCCTATTTTTGGAATTTTTTATTTTAATGATAAACTAAGCCTATTACTGTTTGCATTATCTAAGAGGAAGAAAATTATCTGATCAGCTGAGGTGTTCACCAAGCCAGTGAAAAGATGTTTCTATATTACTTTATCTGGAGGATTTTTCCTTTGAAGCATTAGTGGTCTTCCTCTATTAAGTGTAGTCTTTAAAAAAAAAAAACTGTAGAAGAAAAAATTTACAGAAATGTTTCAAAGATACATGGAAAATTAAAAAAACAAAATCTTAAACAGGACAGTGGTTACTAAAACACCTAATAGTAAAAGAGGAGTAGAATTCTTAGAAATACGAGTTTTTGAATTTTTTCAAAAAAAAAAAAAAAAAATTGCAACCACAATAATATTTCTCAAATATTTGCTTGAATTGTTTGTTCTTGACATGGCTCCTTGGGCAGGTGCCATGGCTCACGCCTGTAATCCCAACACGTTGGGGGTCTGAAACAGGCAGATCACTTGGGGTCAGGAGTTCAAGACCAGCCTGGCCAACATGGTGAAACTCCGTGTCTGTAAAAAATAAAAAAATTCACCTGGTATAGTGGTGGGTGCCTGTATTCCCAGCGGCTCTTGAGGCTGAGGCAGGACAATTACTTGAAACAGGAGGCGGAGGTTACAGTGAACCGAGATTGCGCCACTGCACTGTAGCCTTGGTGACAGAGCAAATACTTTTTCTCAAATAAATAAATAAAATTATAAATAAATTATAAAATTGAACTGCAGTTTATTATTTCAGATGAAAGAATGTAGAAATGCTGTGACAACCGTGTATTTTTAGAATTTTTTTGTTATATGTTAAACAGAAAATTAATGATTTAACAATTTTTGTTAAATTCAGTGGCTTTACGTTTTCATGTTCTTGTACAGCCAAAACCAATATTTTTATCTTAAGCACGTTTTTATCATCCCAAACTGAAACTCTGACCCCATGAAACAATAACTCACCATTAGTTTATGAAAATCTGAGACAGCTCTCAGATGATTTAGAAAGTTTATTTTGCCAAGGTTAAAGATGCGCACTTGTGCTACATCCTCAGGAAGTTCTGACGACATGTGCCCAAAGTGGTCAGAGCACAGTTTGGTTTTATACATTTTAGGAAGACATGAGACATCAACATATTTAAGATGAATATTGGCTCACTCCAGAAAGGTGGAACAGCTCAAAGTTGGGGTGGGTGGGGGGCTGTGGTTTCCAGGCCATAGACGAGTAAGAGAAAAATGGTTGGATTCTTCAGCGTTTCTGATTAGCCTCTCCAAAGGAGGCAATCAGATATACATTTAACTCAGTAAATAGAGGGGTGACTTTGTACAGAACGGAGGCAGGTTTGCTGTAAACAGTCCCCAGCTTGACTTTACCTTTAGCCTAGTGATTTCAGGTACCTAAGATATTTTCCTTTTAATTTCCCCCACCACACAAACCTTTTTTTGTTAATCTTTTGGAGAAAACATTTGAGAAGAATATGAGTCTCTGGTTAGTTTTGTGTCATCTTTCATGGCTACTATGGTTTATTCCTAGTCAGGTAGATCATGAGTTATTAGGCAACTTAATTTTTAAAAGGTGGTGAAGTGCTGTGTTTTATGAAGAGAAGATAGGGGAAGAAGGGAAAAAACAACAAACAAAAGAAAAATCATGGAAAAATTGATACAGAGGGGGACAGACCATATTACTCTGAAGTCAATACACATCAGTAGGCAGATATAAAAGTGGCTTATGTGTGTAAATAGGTTGCTGTTATTTTTTTTCTGACATTTAATTTGTCTAGCCTCAGTTCTCAGGGCTTTACGGGAGAGCATAGGTTAGTTTTCCGTGACTCCAAATTAGTAAAAATGGGGGAAACAATTCAAAACATTATTTTATAGAGTTGTAGCCAAGAAAAGTTAGAATTGTTCCAAACTGCAGGACAACCATTAGGCAATACTAGACTCTGGCCACAGGTGTGCTACACTTCTTGAAACATAATTTTTCTTTTCTCCCATTTCTCATTAAAGACATGTCATGGTAGGATATATTTATTATACTTGACCAGATTATTTGTATAAAGCACAGCAAGAATAATTATTTTTCACATAGTCTTCTTTTTTAAATTGGCTTTGATGGAACTTGGTTTCACAGAAGTAATCTCAGCTAAGACTTTTTTAAAGCTGAGCCCCACCTTGGATTTGTATCGTTAATACCTAATAAGTTGGCTGAATTCCTATACTCCTGAGGTTCCAAGATAAAGTTGGGGCTCTCAGTCCTGTCAGAAAATGATACTCTTTACTTACCACAGGTTAGGAACCCTATACAGGGACTATGCAGATAAAGTTATGAGGCCAGATTTCCCAAGGGAATTTTATGGACTCTGTAAGTCAAGTTTGATTACTTAAAGGAAAGCACACCATTTCATTCAAAGCCTTGGTAAAACAATGAGTTTCTCCAGTTGTGCCCTGTTACAAATGAAAACAGATTCTTATTTCACTTAGACAATAATTGTATTGCCATAATTGTTAAGAATACTTTCAAATCATTTCCAAATTCTGGAGAAATCAGGTAAACAGTAGGAGTATACGTCACTCAATTTTTTTTTAAGACGGAATCTTGTTCTGTCACCAGCCTGGAGTGCAGTAGCGTAATCTCTGCCTCCTGGGTTCAAGCGATTCTTCCACCTCAGCCTCCCAAGTAGCTGGGGCCACAGGCTCATGCCACCATGCTCGGCTAATTTTTATATTTTTAGTAGACACAGGGTTTCACCATGTTGGCCAAGATGGTCCTGATCTCTTGACCTCGAGATCTGCTCTCCTTGGCCTCCCAAAGTGCTGGGATTACAGGCGTGAGCCACTGCGCCTGCCCTACTCAATTGTTAAAAACTATAAGTAGCTTCAACGTTTTCTTGACTCTGAAAAACAAAGGATCGGCAATGTTTTAAGCAAAAAGTTTAAAAGATTACTTCAAATTATATTAGTTTAGTCCATGCAGGTAATTCTTGTTCTGCTTGATGTTCACAAACATTTTAGCTCTCCATGAGTCCTGAACATTTTTTCTATATTCTGATGTCACAGTTTCCCAGTTATTAGAAAACTGCATTTAAGAGCACCTGTTAGAGTTTATAGCTGATTATAAATCCACCTAAGGAGGACCAAATCAACACAGCAATTGTCTTTGGGTGACAAAAAGGTTCAGAGCAGTAATGGTCAAAGACATAATTGACAGGTAAATATATTACCTCTGTGGACAGTAATTTAACGTAAAATTATAAATGCTATTGATAATGCACATTAAGACATAGCAGAATTATAATATTTCCCATAGTTTTGCAACACACAGCCATAACATACATATACAAATGCAGCCCCAAGAAAGTTAAGCACTATTTTATATTTGACAAAACTTCCTGTATAATTTGTATACCAAATAAGCCAAATATGTTATTTTGGACTTTTGGGAACCTATTAGTAATATCTTAAAGGATTAAGTCAGAAAAAGACAGAATTTATCATTTCATTTCGGAATATTTGTCAAATGTTAAACATTTAAAACACCTGATAAACAAAACTGGACCACAGATAATTATAAACTAAATCGTAATTTAACCAAAATGATAGCTCAAGGATTTCCAAAAAAGAAAAATAGGTGATAATCTTTCCTTGATAGAGGTTACATGACTTTCCAAACAATAACCTTTAATAAAACTAGCATGAAACTAATTACATTTATTATCCAGAATTTTATAAACAATCTATAAAATTTTCATTTTGATCATAAGATATAACTTCTGTATGCCTCTATAGTCTTTGTTGGTTAATGCTTGAAGAAATCCTTGTTAATCTGACACAGAGGGTGCATATGCTGGTCTTGTATCAGTGTGTATTTGACATTAATAATTAATTAAAACAGAAACTGAATTTATCTCACATTTAAAAAATTTTTCTTATAATCTCACACACCCACCTCTTTCATGATAGTCCTTGGCCCTTGAGGAGTTGAATAGCTTTAATTTCTGGACCTGTTCCTCAGGAATATAGTTTATTTTGGTTGGTATCTACTACTGGGCTTGAAGATGAGGCTTCTGTGATTAAGATTTAGCACAACTCAAGTGTTTTTAGATCAGGAGTCAAAGCCCTGTATCTCAGTATCATAAGGATTTTTAAAGCACATATAGGAAGATACAAGGACTTAATAACCTTAATTTAAAAAAAAAGTCTCAGCTTTTCCCGTGCAAACCAAATTTAATATGAATGACATAGGAATTATTTTGATAAAATGTAAAATCTATTAGGCCAGTTACCAAAAGGCAAAAGAAAAGACCTTCTAGTTATTACAGATTCTGTTGGAAGAAAACATTTTCTTTTGACCTTTAAGAGTACATTGTTAGCTTCAAACCACAACAAACAGAACGCTCAGAAGAAAAATAAACTGATATGACCTGAAAATGAATTGAAGAGGGGAGTGTTACTATTATGTACCTTTTAAAAGGATAGAGAAAACCAAAACCAGCAAGGTACAATAGAAGTTGAACTTTGAGTTAAGGTCTCTTATAATTTATTAAGAGTAAATCAACCCCTTCTGAATAATTGTTATAATCAATTATTTAGTGTTTAAGGTTTAACATTATAATTTTCCTTTAATCAGACAACTTGATCCTCTAAAAGTTTTTTTTTTTTAAATAAATCCTCTTATTGTGACTTAGACAATGAGTTTATGACATGCTTGACTTTCTGATTTGTCCTGAACATCTCTCTTTCTTAAACAACTGGTTATTTTACTTAAGACTAAATTTATCCTACCAGATTTTTTCTTAAATGAAATTATTTCTCTTTAAGCTTATTTACCACAACAAAATCTCTTTATTTTTGTAAGATTTCTTTCAACCTCTTTTATTTGCTGGTTCCTTTTACCTTGTTTTATACCTTTAAATATGTTTTGAATTAGACAAAAAGTTGTTCACCTTTTTAAAAACAAGACCCTTTTTTTTTTTAGAAAGTGTTTTCTTACAAATATATTTTGATTGAAAAATACTCAAATAGTAAAACATCTGTTATTTGATATAACTTAAGATTGTAAATTTTGACAACTCTCTATAAGTATTTATCCTGTTACATTTACCTGATTAATATAATTAAATTGCTTAGATTCTTTATAAAAACGAGGATTGTCATTATTTAAAGTTATGGGACCACCATTGCAAATTTTAACAGAGACAGTGAAAAGATTTTACTAACACCATCTTGCTTCTAACCTCCAAGCTGTCTTGTTCAATCCTGGGGCACAGGCCAAACTAACTTTAGAGGAACTTATTTTTTAGTTTAACTTTGAAACAAAGACAGTAGCAGTTATTTTGTAAAAGAAACCTTACTACATGTGGACTGTACTGCCTACTCCTTAGATGAGTAGTTATGGCAGTCTTTAACTAAATTCATGATGTATCTGTTTTTATTAAACTAGTTAATCAATGATATCTTTATTAAAGAGTACACAAGCAAAGATCATTCTGTTTGGGGCTGGTTTTATAGTTTTGAAATCCTTATGCCAAACGTTGATACCTTATAGTCCTTGGCAGGGATAACTGTGAAACTGCTTGATTAACAAATGCGAACAAAAATGTATGTTGGCAATTCTTTTTTTTTTTTTTTTTTTTTCTTTTTTGACAGAATTTGACTCTTGTTGCCCAGGCTGGGGTGCAATGGTGTGATCTTGGCTCACCGCCACCTCCGTATTCCAGGTTCAAGTGATTTTCCAGCCTCAGCTTCCTGAGTAGCTGAGATTACAGGCAGGTGCCACCACACCCAGATAATATTGCATTTTTAGTAGAGATGGGGTTTCTCTATGTTGGTCAGGCCGGTCTCAAACTCCCAACCTCAGGAGATCAGTCTACCTTGGCATCCCAAGATCGCCTTCCTTGGCATCTGTCAGGAAACAACAGATACTGGAGAGGATGGGGAGAAATAGGAACACTTTTACACTGTTGGTGGGAGTGTAAATTAGTTCAACCATTGTGGAAGACAGTGTGGCGATTCCTCATGGATCTAGAGCCCAGAAGTTCCATTTGACCCAGCAATCCCATTACTGGTTATATACCCAAAGGATTATAAATCCTTCTGCTATGAAGACACATGCACACATATATTTATTACAGCACTCTTCACAGTAGCAAAGACTTGGAATGAACCCAAGTGCCCATCAATGATAGACTGTTTAAAGAAAATGTGGCACTAACACGCTATGGAATACAGCCATACAAAAGGATGAGTTCATGTCCTTTGCAAGGACATAGATGAAGCTGGACACCATCATTCTCAGCAAATTGGCAAAAGAACAAAAAACCAAACACTGCATGTTCTCACTCATAAGTAGGAGCTGAACAATGAGAACACATGGACAGAGGGAGGGGTACATCACACACCGGGGCCTCTTGACGGGCTGGAGGCTAGGGGAGGGATAGCATTAAGACAAATAGCTAAATGTAGATGATGAGTTGATGGGTACAGCAAACACTATGGTACATGTATTACTATGTAAGAAACCTGCATGTTCTGCACTTGTACCCCAAAACTTAAAAAATATATATAAAATTTAAAAACTAAGAGTAACATCTGTTGCAGTAACTATTTCAGTAAAAAATAACACAATACAAAAGTAAGTAGTTTGAGAGCCAAGAGGAACATCAGTATTTACATTCTTGGAATTCCAAAAGGAAAAGCAGTTTTCTTTCCTAAAGGGAGTCTGATGCCTACTTTTTTTCTTTAAAGGACCCCAGACTATTATAAACTATTTAAGGTCCCCCATATGGCAGATGGTGCAAGAGAATGGAGAGACAGCAAAAGTAAATGAAGAAAACAGAATTGCATCAACCAAGAAGAAAAAAACATTTGCTCAAAAACAAAGACAAGGTCCTAAGAGAAAAATGTAAACACGAAGAACTTTTAAATACAAACACACACTTGCATGTATGCACACACATACACACACCTGTGTTGGATGTTAGCTTTTAAGTATGCTGACTTTTAACCATTGAGCTCCTTTTAAAAAACCTTTTGCCGGGTGTGGTGGCTCATGCCTGTAATCCTAGCCCTTTGGAAGTCCAAGCGGATGATCACCTGAGGTGTCAGGTGTTTGAGACCAGACGACCAACATGGCGACACCTGTATCTACTAAAAAGACAAAAAATAGCCAGGCATGGTGGCATCCGCCTATAATCTCACCTACTCTGGAGGCTGAGGCAAGAGAATTACTTGAAACTGGGAGGTGGAGATTGCAGTAAGTCGAGACTGTGCCACTGCACTGCAGCCTGGGTTATGAAGCATAACTCTGTCTAATAAAGAAAAATCTTTCAAACTCTCATTGCCGTATTCCAGTTGAACAAACTGCTGCTATTTCAGAAGTACAGGCATTGGTTTGTCATTTTGGCCTGGCTAGCAAAAAGGTGGCCTTGTATATATCAGTGTAGCCTCTTAGTAGTCAAAATGAAAAAGTCTTTCCTCTTTTTCTGTCTGTTGGCTGTGTTTCTTCCCTTACTGCAACCCTTTTTCTTTTTTCTCTTGTGAGAATTTAGTCACTTCAGAAGTCTTGTTCCCCAGAATCTGGAACTTCCTTTGGATTTAATCCAATCAGATAGACTTGATCAAACCCAGTAGGAGAAAGACCAAAACAACAACAAAAATACAGAAACAAACAGCAACAAAAGTAGTTAAGCAAAACAAATGATCATATAACTTACGTGACTACTGAATGCTTTAATAGTAAGGAGAAATTAAGACCAAGTGATTGTTGTTCTAAATTTTAGCCAAGGCAAACTCCAATTTAGTTACTTACCTAGGTTTGGGTCTCAGGCTAAAGACTGCTCCATACCATCCTAGAAGCAGGTAACAAAAAAAGGAAAAAGAAAAGAAAAACAATTTATTTTTCCTGTTGGAGAGCTCAAACTACATGAACAAGTTAGCTGCCTTCTGTCATCATGGAATCAGGAAAAAACGTGACTTCTTTTGTTAGAAGCCAAGTGAAATTCCAAAAAAAAAAAAAATTGAGTTGTACAGCAAAATAAGAACCTTGAACAAATTGTGGGAGATCAGGGATTCGCTGTTCCATTACGTGTATGTACCACATCTTCTTTATCCAGTCTAACATTGATGAACACCTAGGCTGATTCCATGTCTTTGTGTTCCCAAACCAAACCGATGATTGTGCTGCTTATTCTTGTGGTCCAATAGCAAGATGCAGATGAACTGGGAAAGAAGAGTGTTTATTTCTGTAACTGGTACAGGGAGAATGCAAGGAAAACATCACTAGGCCAACTGAAAAGTATTACAAACTATTCTAGAGCTTATATACCTTCTAAGCTGCATGTCAGTGTGTAGTGTGCATTCATCTAAACTCATAAGTGATTAACAGCTTCTAATCTATAACCAAGGTCTAAGTTTTGAAGACCTTCCTCTAGAGTCTCAGTAAATTTACTCTATATAGATGTATTCAGGTGCTAAGGGCCCTTATCCAGTCTCTTGCTAAATCATGGACATTTGGGGAGTTTCTTTAGACTGCCAATAAAACTTGTTTGTGGAAGTCTGGAGAATTTTTTCAGAACAACCCGCCCCCCCCCCCACTGCCGCCGGTAAAAATTTGTTTATCATAAGCGGGTTTTGTTAAGAATTCATTCAAAAGTCTTAATGGACTTTTGTTACATTCCAGCCTTTATATATGAGGACACTGGCTATCTCAGCTTTTAATTAAGCACTCAGTGAGTGCTCAAACAGTTGGGATGGAGGCCTGCCTGTTCAGCTGTTAATGAGAGCTAGTCGGCCCGGCTTGCTGTTGTGAATAGCCCAGTGATGATGAACACAGAGTGCATGTGTCTGTTTTTGTAGAATGTTCTGTTTTCCATTGGATAGATACTCAGTATTAAGATTGCTGGATCAAATGGTAGCTCTATTTTAGGCTCTTTGAGAACTCTCCAACTGCTGTCCACAATGGGTAAACTAATTAACATTTCCACCAATGATGTGTAGGCCTTCCCTTTTCCTCACAGCCTTCCCAGCATGTGTTGTTTTTCGACTTCTTGATAGTAGTTATTCCAACTAATCTGAGATAATATCTGATTGTGATTTTGATTTGTAATTCTCTTATTACTACTGATTGAGCATTTTTCATCTTTGCTGGTTGGCACTTGTATATCTTTTTTTTTCTTTTTGCTCTCAGCAGTAAACAGATTATGTATCTTTTAAGAAGTGTATTTTCAGGTCCTTTGTCCATGTTTTAATAGAGACGTTTCTGTTTTGCTTGTTTTTTGTTAAGTTCATTGCAGAATCTGGATATTAGACCTTTGTCAGATGCATAGTTCATGCATAATTTATCCCATTTTGTAACTTGTCTGTTTACTCTGTGGATAGTTTTTGTTTATTTTGCTGTGCTGATCTCTGTAATTTAATTGGGTCTCACTTTTAAATTTTCATTTTTTTCTCAATTGCATTTAGAGACATAGCCAAAAATTGTTTGACAAAACCAGTGTCGAGAAGGGTATTTTCTAGGTTTTCTTTTTTTTTTAATAGTTTGACATCTCATATTCAAATCTTTAGTCCATCTTGAGTTAATTTTTATAGATGGTGAAAGGTAAGGATCCAGTTTCATTCTTCTGTGTATGCCTAGCAAGTTATCCACCAGCACCATTAATTAAATAGGAAGGTCTTTCTGCACTGGTTGTTATCATCAGTGTTGTTGAAGATTATGTGATAGGGGCTAAAACAGAAGGCTAAGCACCGCCATCTTACCGAGAAGCCACTTGTGCCCTTGTCAGAGGTGTAGTTCACAGAACTGTTATTGTACTAAAATTCTTAGAAGTATTAAGGGTAAAAATTTCCACTGCTACTCCCCTCCCCTTGCAACAAACCACTGACTTTAGCTTCTGTACAGACAGCTTGCCTTGCACACCCCTGTGCCCCCCTGAACAAGGATGTGGTTTTGCAGCTTAAATGCCTTACTCCCCTTGAGCTCGGGGCCACAGGTTGGAGAGACATGAGTCCTCCATGGCCGCCGGCAATAAAGACCCTGCAATTGAGCATACTTTTTTCTTGGTGTTGATTTTCTGTGCTTACCTCGGTGCAACAATTAGTTGTAGCTCTGTGGCTTTATTTCTCAGTTTTCTATCTGCTCAGTTGGTCTGTGTTTCTGTTTTGTACCAGTACCATGCTGTTCTGTTTACTGTATGTAGCCTTATAGTACAGTTTGAAGTCCAGTAGTAGTTTTCAAAATAATTTTTCTATTGAAGTTCCTTAAGATGAATTTTTTATTTCTGCAACAGTTGCTGTTGGTATATTGATGAGGTTACATTGAATCTGTGGATCACTTTTATTAATATCGACATTGTTGTAACAGTATTTAATTTTCCAAAATATAAATCCTTATCTTGGTCTTCATGTTAGAGAAAAAGCTATCAATCCTTCCTAGGTATGATGTTGAGTGTTTGTCATATATGGCCTTTATTATGTTGAAGATCTTTATATTTTTGCCTAGTTTGTAGAATGTTTTTGCCATATATAAGGATGTTGAATGTTGTGAAATTGTATTTCTTAATATTTCCTTATAATATTTGCATTACTATTTATAACATATATTCGTTTCTAATTTTGTTACAGTGTCTGTATAGGGTCTTTGGACAAATCTAGGCTCATAGAATGATAATTGAAACTTTTGATAATTGTAATTTTTTAGAAGCATTAGTATTAGGCAAAACAGAAACCAGTATTTTAGACCATCTCTAGATGAATTAGAATGTTACAGTTAAGGTTTTCTCTGTGCTTCCTCTCTTTTGAGGGAACAAATTAGGAATGAAATTGACACCTCTTCCAGGCAAGGACTGGTGAAAAACAACATAGTATTTTCTACTGTTTTGAGTGTGGCTTTTTCTGAGTTGTTTACTTGGATGCTGTACATCTGTGATTGTATTCCACAGATTCTATCACGTTCTGTTAGTTACTTTTAAATTTTTTTACACAAGAAGTTTGAGGGCTTCCAGCTTCCTCATTCACCATTTGGGCTGATGTCACTTGTCTTTTTTTCTTTTTATACTGCTTTATCAATATAATTACGTAATATACAGTTTACACATATGAAGTTTACAGCTCAGTAGGTTTTAGTGTATTTCTTAGGTGTGCAACCATTATCATATTTTCTTATTCCCCAGTGAAATCTCAGACCCTCCAGTCACATTTACCCCAACTCCAAGAATTCAAGCAGCCACCTGTATCTGTAGATCTGCCTATGTTGCATTTGCTTATGCGTGTGTGTGTGTGTGTGTGTGTGTCTGTGTGTGTAATGGTATGTCTTTTGTGACTGGTCTCTATTTGTTATCATAGCATATTCAAGATTTATTCATTTACAGCGTGTATCACTACATCATTTCCCTTTAAATGACAATATTACATTGCCTGGATATACACCTTTTTTGGTGAAGGGGCACTATCAGTTTATGAACATCAGATTGTTTCTGTTCTGCCTCGTGTCTATTCTGTGTAATGCTATTATATGTAATGCTATTATGAATACTTATATGCAGTATTTGTGTGGAGGGAGAAATGTATTTTCGTGTCCCTTGGGTAGATGCTAAGTCATGAGGTATAATAACACATTATTTATTCTGATTTTTCTTGTTGTTTTGTTTTGAGGCACAGTCTCACTCTGTCACCAGGCTGGAGTACAGTGGTACCATCTCTCCTCACTGCAATCTCCACCTCCTGGATTCAAGTGATTCTCCTGCGTCAGCCTCCCAAGTAGCAGGGATTACAGGCTCATGCCATCACATTCACCTTTTTGTATTTTTAGTAGAGACAGATTTTCACCATGTTGGGCAGGATGGTCTTGGTCTCCTAACCTTGTTATCCACCTGCCTTGGCCTCCCAAAGTGCTAGGATTACAGGCATGAGACACTGCACCTGACCCCTTTGTTTTATATTGACAGTCTCTCTTTGTTGCCTGGGCTGGAATGCAGTGGTACAGTCTTGGCTCACTGCAACCTCTATCTCTTGGGTTCAAGCAGTTCTCCTGTCTCAGCTTCCTGAGTAGCTGGGACTATAGGTGTGCATCACCACACCTGGCTAATTTTTGTGTTTTTAGTAGAGACAAGATTTTGCCATGTTGCCCAGGCTGGTCTCAAATAAGCGACCTCAAGTAATCCATCTGGCTTGGCCTCCCAAAATGGTGGGATTACAGTTGTTAACCACTGGACCCGCCATCGTTGTTTATTCTGTTAAGGAACTGCCACATTACTTTTCAAATGGCTTCATCATTTTAAATTTTCCTTTTTTTTTTTTTTTTTTCTTTTTCTGAGACTGAGTCTCACTCAGTTTATGCTGGAGTGCAATGGCAGCAGCTTAGATCACTGCAACCTCTGCCTCCTGGGTTTAGTCGACTTTTTCCTGCCTCAGTCACCCAAGTATCTGGGATCTTAGGCACACACCATTATGCCTGGCTCATTTTCTTTTATTTTTAGTGGGTTTCATCATATTGACCATGCTTGTCTTGAACTACTGGCCTCAACTGATACAACTGCCTTAGCCTCCCGAAGTGCTGTGATTACAAGCATGAGCCACTGTGCGCAGCCTGCATTTTAATTACTAATTTATAAGTTTCTCATTTTTCCAATACCTATGTATAATCTCCTTTTGATAATAACCATACTACTGGTTGTGAATTAATATTTCATTTTGTCTTTTCTTAAATGGCTATTTGTTAAACATCTAAACATATTGTTAATGGGTATATTTACCTTGGTGAAATGCATGTTTATTTCCTTTGCCCATTGTTTAATTGAGCCATTTTTATTATTGAGCTATAAATGATATGCATGTATATTCTTGTTAAAAATTCCTTCACAAGTATTATATGTGACAGTGCATTTTTCTGTTCTGTGAGTTGCCTTTTCACTTTTTGTAAGTGTTCTTTAAAGCACAAAAATTTTAATTTTGATTCAGTTTAATTATTTGCATTTCTTGGATTTAACTTGTTGTTGTCATTGCTAGGAAACTATTGCCTAATCAGTAGTCATACAGATTTACTTCTGTATTTTTTTTGTATGAGACTTTTGCCTGGTGCCTCTTATATTTAGGTCACATCCATTTCTAGTTAATTTTTCTATGCATTATGAGATAGGGGCCCAACTTTATTCTTTTATATCTGGATTTCCAGTCCCCCCAGAAACATTTTCTTATTGCATATTCTTGATACATGTCTCAAGAGAATAACAAACATTTGTTAAAAATGGGAAAGTGTTTTATTATTTACACAGAATTTATTGCATTGAAAATTGAGCCCGTGAAGAACTTCGTCCATATGCCCTTAGCTTTGTTGATGTGGTTCACTGCAAAGAAGGTCAGGGTAATTAAATATGGTACTATAATCAGAAATAGAGGATCTTAACTCATCTCACTTTATACATATTTGTATATGTATGCAAATGAATAATATGCCATTGCTTTGCTACTTGGCACTTATAATTAACATTTATAGTTATACCCCTCAGTAATCTTGCTTCAAGTTTTTCTTCATTATCTTGTCTTTGGCCAGAGTGTAAGAGTCAACAGATCCTTTCTCATAAAACAGTATCCACAGGGAAAAAACAAAACAATCCTCTTGCTTATAAAAAAGGGAATTAGGGGAGGCTGAGGCAGGAGACTTCCTTGAACCCAGGAGGTGGAGGTTGCAGTGAACTGAGATTGCACCATCACACTCTAACCTGGGCAACAGAGTGAAGCTCTGTCTCAAAAAGAAAAAAAAAGGAGAAAAAGCACTCCAGCCTGGGCAACAGAGTGAAGCTCTGTCTCAAAAAAAAAAAAAAAAAAAGGAAAACAAAAAGAACAGAGACTCTGTCTTATTAGTTGCTTTCTTACATCTTTTTTTTTAAATAAATAAGTTTTTGCATGATGTCCTTTTCATTTTTAGTTCTCAGATTTTCTTGATACTATTTTAAATGAAATCATTGACCATTTCAAAAATTTGTTGGTCCAAAGTAAAACTTGAATAATTACATGCTTTTCCTATAAATTAGTGTAATAACTGAATTTCTTATTAATTTTGTAGGTAATGGAAGATGTTAAATTCCATGTACTGGGCTTTGACTTTTCCTGGGACTTTATTTAATGTGATTATAGAAGATGTTTTCTGTGAAATGTGTCTGTAGAAACTTATTTCTCAAAAATAGTACTGCTCATATAGATGAGTATTTTGATAATTTGTATGATAGAAGTGGTAGTAGTCTATTAGAGGATACCAAGTATGAATATATGTATTTTTTTAACATGTAGGAAGAAAATGAGAAAAGAACACAACACAAAGATCATTCAGATAGTGAATCCACATCTTCAGAGAAGTAAGTAACTTTTAGCATCCACTCAATAATTCTGTCTAAAATACATGAATTTAATGTTCCTTCTTTTATTTTTTTAAGTTCTGGAAAGAGAAAAAAAGGACCTTTTAAAACTATAAAATTTGGGACCAATATTGACCTCTCTGATAAGAAAAAGTAAGTCTCCTGGCCTACTACTATTTACATGAACTGAAGCAATGATAGTATTGCAGGATTGGGAATTATCTAGTTTTCTATTTTTTTTATATTCCTAATCATTATTAGCTCACTCTCTCTCTTTTTTTTTTAATGTTGATATGGTAGTTTTGCCTAATGTTAACCTACAATTCTGAAATAATTTTGACAAGATTTTACAGTTAGAATTTTATTTTTCTTAAGAAAATCAAAGTGTACCCACTTTAATAATACAAATTTGTAAATAGAAAGTAAATCATTTCTTTTATTTACTAGGTTATACATTTTATTATTTTTTTCAGTAACCTGTTTGTCTTAGGACTTATTTTTGGAATAAGTTAAAGAGTTTAATTCTACTGACTGTACAGCTAATAAATTTATAGATTTAAGTATTTTTCTGATTGATTCAGTGTTCTTGAGGATATGGTAATTCTCATGAGTTTTTGCAACAGAGTTTTTACTCTTAATCTGCTGTTTTATTGCAGGTGGAAGTTGCAGTTACATGAGCTGACTAAACTTCCTGCCTTTGTGCGTGTCGTGTCAGCAGGAAATCTTCTAAGCCACGTTGGGCATACCATTCTGGGCATGAATACAGTACAACTGTATATGAAAGTTCCAGGGAGTCGAACACCAGGTGACTTAAATGAGTAACATACCTATGTGATGTAAAAAAGTTGAGTTTATCGTGTGAAACAGGCAGAGAGAACACATTTCATTTATACCTCTAAAACTAAAATTATTTATTTATTTATATATTTATTTATTTTGAGATGTAGTCTTCTCTCTCTGTTGCCAGGCTGGAATGCAGTTGTGCTGTCTCAGCTCACTGCAGCCTCTGCCTCCCATGTTCAACCAATTCTCCTGCCTCATCGCCCCCCATGTAGCTGTGATTACAGGCTCCTGCCACCACACCCAGCTAATTTTGTATTTTTAGTAGAAACAAGGTTTCACCATGTTGGCCAGGATGGTCTCAGTCTCCTGACCCCATGATCCGCCCACCTCATCTTCCCAAAGTGCTAGGATTATAGATGTGAGCACCATGCATGGTCTAAAATTTTTTCTTATAGATAAAAATGTTCATATTACTCTTAGAATTGAGCTGAGAGTATTGTTTCAAGTATGACCTAATCCTGAATTCATATAAAAAAATCAGAACAATGTGAACTGGGAAAGGGGCTGTAAGGTACTTAGTGAGTGATAGGAATGACAACAGGTTAACAATGATTTTCAGAGATTTTCACCATAATTGCAGTAAGAATGGTATATTATGAACCAGTTTATTCAAGTTATATGTAATAAAAATTTCACTGGCAATACTTAAAATACATGATGCTCTTTCCTTATTTTTTAATAACATAATCTAAAAACTTTCTAATTTAAGCAAACATTATCTCAAGGGCTGTGTAGTAAATAGTTTAAACTTTCAAGCCTTAGAGGTTCAATTGACAATATTTTATAGGTATTCTATAAAAACAAAAAACCTATTTTTTAGGGATTTTTATTGATGAAAATCAAAATAACAAATTAGTGGATTTATTTACTAGTTAAAAGAATGGAATTATCTTGGAGGAAATAATATTTTGCTTCATTAGGTTCAAATACAATGTCCTTGTGTTATCAAGATAAACTACAAATTTATATCTGTCAAAATTGTTCTGTGGTAGTCAGATCTTCAAAAATGTCTTTTCAAGTGGATCAGTCCTGCTATATACTGATGTCAATCTGTGAGCATATTTTCTTGAGCATGTTAATTTCCTTAAAGGCACTTACAGAGTTGCTAGATTTTTTTTCCCTTTTGGGATATTTTCTTTTTAGATTTCATTACATTGCAGATTTATTTTCTCCATTCGAAGGTCAATTGAACCTACAGTTGGAAAACCTCACCATGGTACAAATGGCTTTTGAAATACACAGATTTGGCTGGGCATGGTGGCTCACGTCTGTAATCCCAGCACTTTGGGAGGTCAAGGCGAGTAGATCGTGAGGTCAGGAGATGAAGTTCATCTTGGCCAACATGGTGAAACCCCATCTCTACAAAAAATACAAAAATTGCTGGGCATCGTGGTGTGCACCTGTAGGCCCAGCTACTCGGGAGGCTGAGGCAGGAGAATCACTTGAACCCAAGAGGCAGATGTTGCAGTGAGCCAAGATTGCACCACTGCACTCCAGCCTGGCAACAGAATGAGAGTCAGTCTCCAAAAAAGAAAGAAAGAAAGAAATATGCAAATTTTCCCGTGCTTTCATTGAGGTTTGGAAAATGCTGCTGAAATTCTGTTTTGAACTTAAGGAAGTATATGTTGCAAATGTCTGATACTGGAGATGTGGCTTCTTTTTGTTTTTATTAGCCTTCTATGTAGTGCATAAAGCAGCTTGGTATTATTTGCAATTCAGAAAATTTCTTCTGTCTTCAGAATGACATTGTTCTAAAAGTTTCACATGTAAATTCTCTTTGCCTTGTAATTTTTAGGTTGAATTTATCAAGAAATGTTTGGAAGCCTGCCACAAAGTTTCCATGGCCAATAAGTGGTCACTAGCAGTTACTGATGGTGATACTTCTTCAGAAAATTTCCACCTCAACTCTGAGTGCAAAATAGCAGTACAACTTCGTCATTGCTAAATCATTGACCTGGTTTTTTTTTTTAAGACAAATAGGATATTCAGTCTCTGTTTCTGACAAAATTTCATGGAACTTAGGTCTAGTAGGTCGGTGAGATTGGCACATGATAAGATATTTTTCACAAATCTGCCAATGAATAATACAGTGCAAGTGAAATAATGAGATATTAAGCATCTTAGGTTTTCTCAGTGAAAATGAAATAAATCACATGAAATGAAAAATGTTTTTCTTTTAAAATCTAGCAGTGATAAAAACAAACTTTTAATACATTATTTCCTTGTCAAACCTTTTATAGATTATTTCTAAAGTGTTTGAGTTTTTTTGTTTCTTTGTATACCCTTAGTACTTCAACAGTGTCCTGTGGAACTGTTAAGGAATTCCTTAGAAGAAGTGTAGTATGTTTTAGTTTGCCAGATATAATTTAAAGAAACATTGTCTTGAATTTCTGTATATGTAGATTTTGTTCACCTATTACATAGAAATGATGCCTGCTGTAATACACTTCACATTCTGGCATGATCTTTAATGTGTTCTAAAATGTTGGGACTGCTGATAGACCATAAGCCAAGATTATATATATGGCATGTAATGTAAATGTTTCTAACTCTTTCACCATGTGTAGGTCCATGGTGTCCCACTATTTGTAATTTTTATTTTTAAATGCCCCTGCCATGGGTAGTGCCATCCACCTACTCATTGTGGAAGATTTATGGTCCTTTACATTATGTACTAAAATTTGTCAAGTGGTAGGAGATAAGAGTGCTGGAAACAGGTTACATTTTTAAAACTATACCTCTTTTAATAAGATTTCTGATACTGTTTGTGAGAGTTAATACGTGGTTTATAGAGGCGAAAAGTAATAATTACTATAGCTAATGTTTATTGCATACTATGTTTTATTTATAGTTCTAAGCATTTATTTTTCACTCAGTCCTAAAAACTATCCGGTAATTTAAAGGCACATTTATCCATTTAATATTAGCTGCAGTTGTGACTTTCATTTTCTTTTACTTTCAGGTCACCAAGAAAATAACAACTTCTGCTCTGTTAACATAAATATTGGTCCAGGAGATTGTGAATGGTTTGTTGTACCTGAAGATTATTGGGGTGTTCTGAATGACTTCTGTGAAAAGTAGGTTTCTGAACTAAACTTTCATTTAACATAATTCTGAGAAAAGAGTTCATCGTAAAGGACAAAGTGCAAAGCTGAGTTTCTTTATGCAACTGTCAGTTTTTACTTTTTGCTTAGCAGAAATTTTTTTATAAATGACTTGATTTTATATCTTTTATGTTATCTGAAATACTTAATGAAAAGGTGCCACAAGGCCAAGCACAGCATCTTACACCTGCCATCTGAGCACTTGGGGATGCAGAGGCAGATGGATGTCTTGGTCCTAGAAAATCAGTCTAAGCAACATGGCAAAACCACAACAATTAGCCTGAACTTGTAGTCCTTGATACTCGGGATGTTGAGTCTGAAGTGAGCCATAATCATGCCATAGCATGATTGAGACAGAGTAAGACTCTGTCGCAAAACAAACAAAAAAGAAAGGTGCCATGAACTAGTCTCTGCAGTGGTAATAGCTGTGAGTTGAGAAGATGTCAAATTAATTTTTTTATGTTAATGTTAAAAATTTACATGTTTTTCCATATTTGACAAGTGTGCTTTAAACAAAAACTTTACTTACAGTTGTCTTTAGAAATGATGAGAATTATAAAATAAAGCATCCTTATAGCTTAATAACTCAATTTTGTGTGTCTTTGTAATTCAGCCTAAAACTATCAATGACAAAAGAATCAAATGATTTGTTTTTTTAGAGTTAGTAAAGATTTTAGTGGGCAAATACAGACATAATTAAAATTGTATTAGGTACTTAAAACATACTCTTAAGAAAATAGACAAAATTCTCATAGAAAATTACATATGAAGTTTACATTATAATCAATGTGCATGTTTCCAAAAGTATTTTCTATTTTAACTTTTTGAAATGTCTATATTTATTTGGTAAAAAGTGCATATTATTAAAAACAGGTTAGTTTTTTTACATACTGGCAAAAAATAATCACTTTTTATTGCCTTTGATATGTAATGTATAATGTTTCCTTAGCATAGCAGAGGTGAATTTTTTTAGCATTTGAAATTCACCCATAAACACTTTGATCTGAACACTTTGTTCTCAATCTAGGAACCTGCAAATACACAGAAATAACAGAGGCAAACATGGGAAAGAGAAGGTTTATACAGGGGAATCCCTATTTGCTACACAAATATTTTTTTTTCTTAAATCTATGAGGATGTATATAGCAGTTCTTGTTACATTTAAATTTTTAAAAAATTGATTTTTGTTCATTTTTCCTGAGTGGGAACTGGTATTTTCAGCAGCTAGCTTCTTTCCTTTCTGAACAGAAAAGTAACCTTAGGTTAATGATTGTTGGGGGAAAAAATATGATATCTGAAAAGTTACAGATTGGGAATAATAAAAATATGAAGTTAAATATATGGTTTATCTTAAGGTTCAAACCTATTTGCAGCTCTCTTTGCAGTTTCATTGTAATTTTATTTTGCATAAATGATCTACATACATAAAATTAGCCATTGTTTTGAACTTTTGAAAAAAAATATGATCTGCCTGTTGATTTTTCTTCTTTTTTGAGGTGGAGTTTGACTCTTGTTGCCCAGGCTGGAGTGCAATGGCACCATCTTGGCTCACCACAACCTCCACCTGCTAGGTTCAAGTGATTCTCTTGCTTCAGCCTCTGGAGTAGCTGGGAGTGGCACACAGCAGCATGCCAGGCTAATTTTTTTTGGATTTTTAGTAAAGATGGAGTTTCTCTATGTTGTAATCTCAGCACTTTGGTAAGCCAGGCAGATGACCTGAGGTCAGGAGTTCAGGTTAGTCTTGAACTCCCAACCTCAGGTCATCTGCCTGGCTTCTCAAAGTGCTGGGATTACAGGCATGAGCCACCATACCTGGCCTTTTTTTGTTGTTGTTAATACAAAACTTTCTCTAGTTTTATATGTGTAGTATAGACGTGAGGTAAGGTAAGATTTGTGCCATGCTTATAATTTTTCCGCTTTCTTTTTTACCTTTGCTTCCTGTTTATTGGCAAATTTTTTAAAGTTTATGGAAAACAGGCTAGGCACAGTGGCTCACGCCTATAATCCCAACACTTGGAAAGGCCAAGGAGGGCTGATCACTTGAGGTCAGGAGTTCAAGACCAGCCTGGCCAACGTGGTGAAACCCCATCTCTACAAAAATTAGCAGGTCATGGTGATGTGTAGTTGTAGTCCTAGCTGTTTGGAAGACTGAGGCAGAAGAATTGCTAGAACCCAGGAAACAGAGGTTGCAGTGAACTGAAATTGCACCATTACACTCTAGCCTGAGCAACAGAGCAAGACTCCATCTCCACAAAAGGGGGAAAAAAAACGGTTATGGAAAACATATAATTTTTTTATTCCTTGAATTGCTAACCTCTACTAAAGTCAAAAAAAGTTTTAGGGCAATAAAATAAATGAGACTAAGATTCCATATAGACAACTTCAGATTTTTATTATTATTATTATTATTATTATTATTATTATTTGGTTGGGTTTGTTTTATTTTTTGAGACAGACTCTCACCCTGTTGCCCAGGCTGGACCATAGTGGCACGATCAGATCACCACAACTTCTGCCTCCTGGATTCAAATGATTCTCCTGCCTCAGTCTCCTGAGTAGCTGGGACCACAGGCGCTCGTCACCACACATGGCTAATTTTTGGTTCTTTTTTTTTTTTTTTCCAGTAGAAACAGTGTTCACCATGTTGACCAGGCTGATCTCAAACACCTGACTTCAGGTGATCCACTCACCTCACCCTCCCAAAGTGCTGAGATTACAGGCGTGAGCCACTGAACCCAGCCATTTTTTTTTTAAGACAAAATAGAAACAAAGCAAAAGCTAATTATTAAATCTGAAACATTTTCAACTCTGTGAATTTCTTCCTCTTAAGAAAACTTAATTTGAAATAAAGTATTTTATTAAATTCTTAATAGAAAATTTAAGATAGTTACTGTGTAGTACATAACAGTTGTGAAATAAACTTTTTTTTTTCTTGAGAAAGAGTCTTGCTCTGTCTGTCCCCTAGGCTGGAGTGCATTGGCACAATCTTAGCTCACTGCAATCTCCGCCTCCGAAGTTCAAGAAATTCTCTTGCCTCATCCTACTGAGTAGCTGGGATTACAGGCACGCACCACCACACTCAGCTAATTTTTGTATTTTCAGTAGAGTCAGGGTTTCACCATGTTGGCCAGGCTGGTCTCAAACTCCTGACCTCAGTTGATCCTCCTGCCTTAGCCTCCTGCCTTAGCTGGGATTACAGGTGCAACCCACCACACCCAGGCAACAATACGGAAAATTTGATGAAGGAAAATAACCAAATGAGACTTTTATATTAAAAATTGATCATTTTGTCTGTTTGTTTTGTTCCCAGTCATGGTGGTGGTTCATATATTTGTATATGGGTTTTTCTGGTAGTGTTTTCACCTGCCTTGTTTAAGTCAATTCATTCCTAAAAGCATATGCAAATTAGACATTCCGTCTTCACTCTCCTTTCCTGCCTAGGATTCAGTACAGCAGTAGATGATTTCTGCTCTCCTCCTCACCCCCAACACAGGAATTGAGAGAAGGTCTGGTTCTTTTATCTGTCACAGTGATTATGATTAAGATTTTAAATGACTTAATGTGATTTGTAGTCAGAGTTTTCTTTAAGAGATTTCTAGGTATCAGGAGGGTTTTTAGTAAATAAAAAGGAAGAGTCAAAATATTTCTTACTGAAACAAAATTAAAAATCAGTGTGTTTCGCTGTAATAAACTTAAATATTAATTTACAGACTTTTGAACAGCAAGTTTAAGCTCATAGTAACTGAGCTTTGGATAAGTCTGTCAGTATTCACCTGCAATTCATTTTTCTCAGGACTGGCCCAAGACTTTAATTGGAAATGAAAGAGGCATTTCTTGTTGAAATGCTTTTGTGATGAACAGTTGGGTTTTTTGTTTTGTTTTGTTTTGTTTTTGCAGTGGAGTCTCACTCTCTTGCCCAGGATGGAGTGCAATAGTACAATTTTGGCTCACTGCAATCTCCACCTCCCCAGTTCAGGTGCTTCTCATGCCTCAGTTGCTGTGATTACAGGCACATGTCACAATGTTTGGCTTTTTTTATTTTTATTTTTTAAACTAGTAGAGACATACTTTCATTGTATTGGCCAGCCTGGTCTTGAACTCCTGACCTCAAGCGACCTGCCTGCCACAGCCTCCCAAAGTGCTGGGATATAAGCCTAATACACTGTATCCAGCCCTGTGATACAAACTGTTAATGGAATAAATACTGAGACCTTTTTTTTTAACTCTTGAGGAGACATTTTTCAACTTGATTTTCATTATTTTCTTTTTCAGAAACAATTTGAATTTTTTAATGAGTTCTTGGTGGCCCAACCTTGAAGATCTTTATGAAGCAAATGTTCCTGTGTATAGATTTATTCAGCGACCTGGAGATTTGGTCTGGATAAATGCAGGCACTGTGCATTGGGTGCAAGCTGTTGGCTGGTGCAACAACATTGCCTGGAATGTTGGTCCACTTACAGGTATTTTGAATAATAAACTAACAAAGTTTATGTTTTAAAGGATTACCTAATAGGTATTGTTTTACTAGTAGAAAATAACTCACTAAAAAATAGAGTATCTCTTGTGGAAAAAAAAATCCCAATTTTTAGTACAGAGATTAAATTCAGCTTTAAAAATGGCAATCCAAGAACACAGATTTTAATTAAAAAAATAATTACAGAAATACAAGATACACTTTTGATATTTTAGAGTGCTAGATTTTATTTTTATAAAGGAAGCCCTTTATTAAGGGGTAAAGCATTGTAGTTGATCATTAGAAGTTTCAGTTCATACAGTGTATCATATGTGCAGCTGTAGAATGTCATAGGATTTAATATACGTAAATGAAGAATCTGGTCTTATGACCTAGAAAGACCTGAAACAGACCATGTCTCCACACTATTAATTTTATGGCTTTAGGTACTTTTTTTTTTTTTTTTTAAACTCTCAGGCTGTCACTTATTTCTTCTACCAAATAGGCGTTAGAAAATCAAGAAGGCCTTGAAAGGATAAAATAAGATGTGAAAAGTACCTAGCATGGTGCGTCACATATTGTGAGTGCTCTTTACGTAACATTTTTTTTAACCAAAGTTATTTATAAGCAGAACAGTCTTACAGTGTTTCAAGGTTTTCAGGATTGATACTGATATTGAAGCTACTTTGGGTTACTTTATGCCTGTTGCTTTTTTCTTCCTAGCCTGCCAGTATAAATTGGCAGTGGAACGGTACGAATGGAACAGATTCCAAAGTGTGAAGTCACTAGTACCCATGGTGCATCTTTCCTGGAATATGGCACGAAATATCAAAGTCTCAGATCCAAAGCTTTTTGAAATGATTAAGTAAGTGCTTTCTAAAACTGCTGTAGTTTCTCTTTGGGGGTATTAGTAATCATTCAGTACTTTTTTCCAAAGAATTATGTTGACTTCAAATGATGTCAACAGTCCAGAAGTCTTGGCAAAATGTAATAAGATATAAATAATTTTATATATTTATAAGTGTTATAAAATCTCATAAGATTAAAATATTTTCTTCCTTTACAAATAGTCACCCATGTTTATTATGATTTGGAGAGGAGTAAAGGTAAACATGAATAGATACTGGTAAACTTATAAATCTATCTAACTCAGATAAAA
The DNA here is from genome assembly GCA_963573385.1 of Cacajao melanocephalus. Lineage (NCBI taxonomy): Eukaryota > Metazoa > Chordata > Mammalia > Primates > Pitheciidae > Cacajao > Cacajao melanocephalus. The sequence goes on along the minus strand of CAUYLG010007815.1, from coordinate 25,971 downwards.
CTAATTTCCCAGGACAACTTGTTTTATTTACTATTTAAAAATAATTTTTGTTGTGTATTTTTTATTTTTTTATGATTAATATGTAGTTGGCTGTGAAAAATTTTATGCATTTTAGATGTAGAGCCTGATGATTTGATAAACACATATATAAATATGAATGTACTACCACCTCTCTTTTGTTTCTCCTGCCGTATGATCTCTGTATATACTAGTTCGCCTTCCCCTTCCCAGAAGCAAATGCTGGTGCCATACTTCTTTTATAGCCTGCAGAACTCTGAGCCATATAAACTCCTCTCCTTTATAAATTACCCTTCCTTCGGCATTTCTTTATGGCTCACACCTATAATCCCCACACTTTGGGAGGCCAAAGCAGGGAGATCACAGGGTCAAGAGATCCAGACCATCCTGGCCAACATGGAAAACCCCATCTAAATGGACTGTGACAAAAAATCAGTATTTAGGAGTAGGATACCACTTTTTGCCAAAAGATACTGGAAAATTTGGAAGCAGATTTGGAACTGAGTATTAGGCAGAGGTTCAAATAGTTGAAGGAGCAGGCTTGGCAATGGTTGTATTATAATGAATGGGTGATTCTGATGAGGGCTCGGAAGACAGGAAGACAAAGGAAAGTTTGGGACTTCTTAGAGATTGGTAAACTGTTTCTGGCCAAAATGCTGATAGAGACAGTAAAAGACTTCCTGATGAGATCTCAGATAGAAATGATGAACTTACTGGGAACTGGAACAAAAGTCTACCCTTGTTACTCTGCAGCAGCGAACCTGGCTATGTTGTTTCCATTGCCCTGGGGTTTGGTGGGAAGCTGAACTTAAAAGAGTGATGACCTACAGGCAGGGCACGGTGGCTCACACTTGTAATCCCAGCACTTTGGGAGGCCAAGATAGGCAGATCATGGGGTCAAGAGATTGAGGCCATCCTGGCCAACATGGTGAAACCCCATCTCTACAAAAATACAAAAAAAATTAGCTGAGGGTGTTGGTGGGTGCCTTAGTCCCAGCTTCTTGGGAGGCTGAGGCAGGAGAATCACTTAAAACGAGTGGGCAGAGGTTGCAGTAAGCCAAGATCGCGCCACTGCACTCCAGCCTGGCCAAAGAGTGAGACTCCGTCTCAAAAAAAAGAGTGATGACCAAGGGTATGTGGCAGAAAAAATTTCTAAGAAGCAAACTTTCAATAAGTGATGTAATTACTTTTAGCAGCTTATGATCTAAAATTTGGAAAATTGTAAAATATAGAAAGGAAATGTAGTAGGAAAGAGCATTTTCAGGAAAGAAATCCAAGGGTACTGCAGAGCAATAACTTGTTAGAGAGATTAGAGGGCCAGGTGCTAATCTTCAAGACTATTGCAAAAAGTCCTTGAAAGCATTTCAGGTATGTTGAAGGCTGCGCCTCCCCTCAGAAGCCTAGCTACCTGGGAGAGTAGAAAGGTTTGAAAAGTACGGAGGGACAGGCCTAGGGCTCTGCTGTTTCACCCATACTCCACCACTCTAGACAACTTAAACGTTAACCGTTGGTGATTTCCATATGGTGTTAAGTTGCAACACCCATGGAGGCTTGGCAGCTTCTACCTAATTTCAGAGGATATATTAGAAACCTGGATGCCCACGCAGAACCCTGCCACAGGGAGAGAGCCTTCACAGAGAGACCTCTAGTAGAACAGGACCTAATGTGGAGGTGTGAGAGCAGGGCCACAGTTCTACAGACGTTAAGGTTGGTAGTGTCACTGGCAATATGCAAGTCCAGGTTGGAAAAACCAGTAATTCAACTTAAACCCATGGGAACAGTCACATGGCCTGTGCCTAGCAAAGCCAAGTGTTGGAGCGTCTTGAGGCCTTGAAAACATAGTGCTTACACCAGTATGTCCAAGATACAGGAATGGAGTCAAGAAAGATTACTTTGAAGCTTAACTTAATATGTTCCCTGCTAGTTTTCAGGCTTGTATGGGAGCTTACTCCCTTCCTGGCTTGATTTATCCTTTTCAGAAAGGGATTGTTACCCTGTATCTGTTCCACCATTTTATCTTGGAAGTGAGTAACTTGTTTTTTTATTTTGCAAGCTCATAGTTACCATCTCGTTTGTAACATCCCCAGAACTTACTATTTGCATAACTGAAACATGGTATCTCTTGACCAGCATCCTTCCATATTTCCCTCCTTGCCACCTTGATTCAACATTGTGCTCTTGTGAGTTTGATGTTTTTAGATTATACATGTATAAGTGAGATAATGAAGTGTTTGTCTTTCTGAATCTTACTTCATTTAGCCTGAAGTAAGCAATGTTTTTTTCTCTGTTCTTCTAGTACTTTTTCAGTTAGAGTCTTGGACTTTAAGCCATTTTGAGATGATTTTTGTGTATAATATGAGAAGACAGTTGAGTTTTTAAATTCTGTATCAAACAGTGCAGTTTTTCAATATTATTGATTGAAGACACTTTCCTCGTATTTATTCTTGATACACTTGTCAGAGAACAGTTGTTCATAGATAACATTTATTTCTGAGCTCTGCTCTGTTCTTGTCAGAGAACAGTTGTTCATAGATAACATTTATTTCTGAGCTCTGCTCTGTATATCTGTGTTTATGCCAGTGCTCTATTGTTTCTATTACTATACCTTTGAGATGTATTTTGAAATCAGGTCACTTGATGTCTCTAGCCTTGTTTCTCTTCCCCAAGATTACTTTGGCTGTTGGAAGTCTTATGTGATTTCACAATAATTTTAGAAGACTTTTTCTCTTCTAAAATTACATACTACTCACAGCAATTCACAAATTCAATATAGTTGGGATTATGCTCGAGATTGTATTAAATTTGTGGATTACTGTGGGTAGTATGGACATTTTAACAGCATTTATATTAATATTTCAATACACGTGAGTACAGATGTTTTTCATTTATATGTGCGTTTAATTTTCTGTATCAGCATTTTATAGTTTTCAGTGTATAAATCTTTTCACTTCTTTGGTTCTATTCTTGATATCTTTTTGTTGCTATTATGAATGGATTGTTTTCTTCATTTCCTTTTTCTTTTTAGTATTTTTTTAATGAAAAGTACAGTTCATTTTTACGTGCCAATTCTGTATCCTGACACTTCTCTGAATTATTCTGACAGGTTTCTTTGTCTCTAGTTTTTCTACATATAGAATTAGTATCTGCAAATATCAGTTATTATACTTCTTCACTTAAAATTTGAATGCCATTTATTTCTTTTTCTTATCTGATCATCTGGCTGTAATACGGTATTCTAAGCAAATGGCAAGAGTGAGCATTCTTACTTAGGCCTTAGAAGGAAAGCATTTCATTTCCCCCGCAATGATTGTGATGTTAGCTGTGGACTTTTCACACACCGGATTTAACATGGGATTCATTACCTCTGTACTTAGTTTGTTGAGAGTTTAACTATCAATAGAGTTTGAACATGTAGTTTTACCTTTTCTTCTGTTAGTATGGAATATCACATTTATATGCCTTTGTCACACCATTATTATTTTCCAGGGTTAAATCCACTTTTTAGGAGTGTATGATTCGTTTAATATGCCACTCAATTCTGTTTGCTAGTATTTTACTGAGGATTTTTCCATCTATGTTCAATAGGAATGTTGGTCTATCAACTTATTTTCTTGTGACATCTTTGCTATTTCATATTAGGGTGGTGTTGACCTCATGAAATGAGTTCAGAAATGTTGTTTCTTCTATTTTTTGGAAAAAAAAGTTGGTATTTTTCTTTGATTGTAAATTCACCCACAAAGACCAGTTACTGGTCTTTTCAGAATTTATGTTTCTTCTTGATGCAGATTTGCAAAGTACAGTGTGCTTCTTAGAATTTGTTCATATTTTCTGGATGATTTAGTTTTTTGCCATATTATTCATAAGAATCTCTTTGATACTTTTTATTTCTGAGTAATGTCTCCTCTTCTCATTTTATTGGAGTCTTCTCTTTATTTTTCTTAGTCTGCCAATTTTGTAAAAGACTAGTTCTTAGTTTTCTTGCAATTTTTTCTATTGTTTGAATCTTCATGTAACTTTCTCCTGTTAAAGTCTTTATTATTTCCCTCAGTTTAACTTTTGACTCCCTGTGTTCTGGTTCCTTCAGCAGTATTTAGGGTATTTATTTGACTACTCCTTTTAAAGTTGGCATTTATTGTTGTAAACTTTTAGTAATATATTTGCTGGATTCTATAGGTTTAGATGTGTTGTGTATTTGTTTTTATTTGTCTCAGGATATTTTTTGAATTCTTTTATTCAATGGTTTTTCAACAGTGTGTTGTTTAGGATGTATAAATAGTCTACTTCTCTTGGTGGTGTTCACTTACAGTTTGATTCTGTTGTGATTTGAAAAGATTCTTGAATTATTTTAATCTTTTAAAGTTTGTTAAGAATTCTTTTCTTACCTACTATGTGATGTGTCCTGAAAATGTTGTTTGTGTGCTTGAAGACAAGATATAATTCTTTACATACTTGTCAGGTTGCTTTGGTCCCAATATGGTTATTTATTTTATTTTATTATTATTATTATTATTATTATTTGGTGTGGTGGCTCTATACATTATTGTAAGTTAGGTATTAAGAATCCTTACTGTATTTTGTATTTTCATAAGCATCCCCTTTCAGACCTGTCAATATTTTCTTTATATATGTGTAAGTACTCTGATGTTGGGGTGTCACATATAGTTGTAATTGTTATACCTCCCAGTTGAATGGACTGGTAGATGTAACAATTATTACTAGATAATGACCTTCTTTGTCTCTAGAGACAGTTTTAGATTTAAAAGTTATTTTCTCAAGTTATCCCTGCTCTCTTTTGGTTACCATTAATATGGAATATCTGTTTCTGTTCCTTTGTTTTCAGTCATTTTGTGTCTTCTTTAAACTGAAGTGAGTGTCTTGTAGACAGCATATTTCTGGGTCTTGCTTTCTAATGCATTCTGTGCCATTTACTTGAAAACTTTAACTTATGTACATTTAAGTTGATTATTGATAAGTGGTGCTTTCTATTGCCATTTTGTTAATTTTTAAAAATCTGTTTGTGCGTTTGTTTCTTGGTCTCTGTGGCTGTCCTTATTTGGTGATTTTTTTTTTTTTAGTACTGATTTACTTGGGTTTTTTTAACTTTTTACTGTTTTTAATGGCAGTTACCTTGAAACTTGCATAAATTATTTGTTGTTTTTCATTTTTATGGGTACAGAATAGTTACATACATATTCATGGGGTACATGAGATATTTTGATACATGAAAATGGAAATCCATCACTTCAAGCACTTACCATCTTTTTGAGCTACACACATTCCAGATACACTGTTTTCATTATTTAAATGTACAATAAATTATTGGCTGTAGTCACCTGTTTTGCTATCAAATACTAGATGGTGTTTATACCAGCTGTATTTTTGTACCCATTAACCATCCCACTTCCTGTCTTCCCAACCTTTCACAGCTTCTGGTGACTCTTTCCACTCTCTATCTCCATGAGTTCAATTTCCAATTTTTACCTCCCACAAATTAGGAAGAACATGTGAAAGTTATCTTTCTGTGCCTGGCTTATTTTACTTAGCATAATGTCTTCCAGTTCTATCCCTGGTGTTACAAATGACAGATTCTCATTCTTTTTCATAGCAAAATGACACTCTAATTTGTGTATAATCCACGTTATCTTTATCCATTCTTCTGATGATGGATGCTTAAGTTGCTTCCAAATCTTCGCAATTGTGAGTTGTGCTACAATAAACATAGGAGTGCATACATCACTTAAATATAATGATTTCCCTTCTTTCGGTTATATACCTAGCAGTGGAATGTTTTCACCATATGGTAACCCTTTTTTTTATCTTTTGAGGAACCTACATACTGTCCTACACTATTGCTGTATGATGTAGAATTTACCTTCCCACCAACAATGTGTGAGAGTTCCCTTATCTCCACATACTTGTATTTGTTCCTCACCGTCTTTGGATAAAGCCATTTTTACTAGGGTAAGATGACATCTAATTGTTGTTTTGATTTACATTTTTCTGGTGATAAAGAGTATTTAGCACTCATTATATACTTGTTGACCACTTGTATGTCTGCTTTTAAGAAATATTGGCCAGGCCCAGTGATGCATACCAGTATTCCCAGCACTTTGGGAGGCCAAGGCAGGAGGATAACTTGAGGTCAGAAGTTCAAAACCAGCCTGGCCAACATGATGAGACCCCATCTCTACTAAAGATACAAAAATTAGCCAGGCGTTGTGATGTGCATTTGTGGTCCCAGCTACTCTGGAGGCTGAGGCAGGAGAATCACCTGGAACCAGGAGGGTGGAGGCTGCAGTGACTCAAGATCACTCCACTGCACTCCAGCCTGGGCAACAGAGTAAGACTCCATCCTGCACCCCGCCGCACAAAAAATAAATGGCTATTCACATCTTTTGCCCAATTTTTAATCCGATTTTTAGGTTTTTTTGCCTGTTCAGTTGTTTGAGCTCCTTGTATATTCTGGTTGGTATTCACTTGACAGATACATAGTTTTGAGTACTTTCTCTCCTTCTGTGGATTGTCTTTTTACTTTGGTCATTGTTTTCCTTTGCTATGCAGAAGTTTTCAACTTAATTGATACCTTTTGTTCATTTTGCTTTGGTTCCCTATGCTTAATAGAGTATTACTGAAGAAATCTTTGCCCACACTAGGTCAGGGACTTTTCCCAATGTTTTCTTATGATATCTTCATAGTTTGAGGTGTTAGATTTAAGTGTTTAATATGTTTTGATTGGACTTTTTCCTTTTCTTGAGACACTGGTGCAATAATCATGGCTTACTGCAGCTACGACCTCCAAAGATCAGGGAGTCCTCTCACCTCAGCCTTCTGATTAGCTAAGACTTAGAAATGCATGCTACCATGCCAGATTAACTTTTTACCATTTGTCGTTGTTGTTGTTCTTGTTGTTGTGGGGACATGGTCTCACTGTGTTGTCCATACTGGTCTCAAATGTCTGGGCTCAGGCAGTCCTCCTGCCTCCATATCCCAAGGTGCTGGGCTTACAGGCAAGAGCCACTATGCCTGGGTTTGATTTTATTTATTTTTTATATATAGCAAGAGATGGGAGTCTAGTTTCATTCTGAGGCATATGGATATCCAGTTTTCCAAGCATCATTTATTTGAAGAGACTGTTCTTTCTCCTGTATATATTGTTGGCATGTTTGTCAAAAATTAGTTCACAGTAGATGCATAGATTTACTTCTTGGTTTTTTATTCTGCTCCATTGGTCTGTGTGTGTGTTTTTATGCCTGTGCTGTGTTGTTTTGTCTGAGCTACATTGTTTAGCTTACTGTAAAATTATTTGCTCACACAGAATAAGCAAATAATGTGTCTGTTTTTATGCCTGTGCTATGTTGTTTTACAGTAAAAACACATTATTTATTCAGTAATATAATTTGTAGTGTAGTAATGTGACTCTTCTGATGTTGCTTTTGCTATGGACAGCTTTGGCTATTCGGGATCTTTTGTGGTTTCGTGTAACTGTTAGGAGTCATTTTTATATTTCTGTGTAGAATGTTGTTAATATTTTGATACAGATTATATCCAGTGTGTACACTGCTTTGGATACTATACACATTTAACAATTCCATTTTCTCTGTCCTCTTCAATTTCTTGTATCAAGATTTTCTAGGTTTCATTGACAAACTTTGTATTTCTTTGGTTAAATTCATATTCCTAGGTATTTTATTCTATTTGTAGGTATCATAGATTGAATTACATTCTTGATTTCTTCTTCAGATTGCTTGCTGTTGGTGTATAGAAATGCTACTGAATTTTGTATGTTGATCTGTATTCTGTAACTTTACTGAATTTATGACATCTGATTTTTTTTGGTGGAATCTTTAGGTATTTCCAAGTAAAATATCTTATCACTTACAGAGAAGGGTAATTTGGCTTCTTTCTCCATGATTTGAATGCCCGTTAGTTCTTTCTCTTTTCTTTTCGCTCTAGTTAGAACTTTCATTACTATGCTGAGTAATAGTGAAAATGGACATCCTTGTCTTTTTCCAGCTCTTAGAGGAAAGGCTTTCAGTTTTTCCCTATTTAGTGTATATTTCTAGCTGTGTGTCTGTTGTATTAATGCACGGTTTTTATCATGTAGAGGTCTGCTCTTTCTATATCCAGTTTTTAGATAGTTTTTATAGTGAAGGGATGTTGATTTTTTTTATTATACTTTAGTTTTGGGGTACATGTGCAGATCGTGCAGGATTGTTACGTAGGTATACACATGCCATGGTGGTTTGCTGCATCCATCCCACCATCATCTAAAATTATACCTCTCCAATCCTCTTACCCACTGTGGGATATTGCATTATATCTAATGTGTTTTCAGAATTATTTGAAATGATCACATGGTTTTGACCTTCATTCTGTTGATAAGATATACCGATAGATTAATTTCATATTGAACCATCCTTGCACCACTGTGATAAATTTCACTTGGTTGTGACAAATAGTATTTATTTTATTTTATGTTAGGTTATTTCTGGATATATGCAGGATGTGCAGGTTTGTTGAATAGGTAAACATGTGCCACAGTGATTTGCTGCACCTGTCAGGCCATCACCTTGGTATTAAGCTTAGCATGCATTAGCTATTTTTCCTGATGCTCTTCCTTCCCTACCCCCTCCAACAAGCCCCAGTGTCTGTTGTTCCCCTCCCTTTCACATCATTCATTCTTGGTCTTCTGTTACCTTGTTGTACTTGAATACTGTTGTCTTTCTCTAGGTTTGGGAAGTTCTCTGTTATCCCTTTCAATAAACTTTCTGTTAGGGTCAAAGCAAGTCAAGCCCATAGACCCCCACCCGATTATCTGCTGCTAAGCTGAACTCAAATCAAAAACAGCCTCAAGCCTTGCAGACAGGGCACCTGGGTTGCAGGATGTGGTTGCACCCAGCTCCTGAACCCAGGATGGTGACCCAATTAAGCACAATGTTAGCACGTAAGAACCAAGTTGTGGTTTTCTTATAATAACCCCCAGCTACCTGCAAATCCCCTGTATATTCCCCTTGGTCTGTAAGCCAGGCTGCTGCCTTCACTACCTGTGATTGAAATAAACTTGCTAAACATGATCCTGGGTCTGCCTCTCCATCCTTTTGGTCAGCCTTACACTTTCTACCTTGATCTTGCTCTTCTGTGTGTTTGTTTGTTTGTTTTTGAGATGTAGTTCATTTGACTTCTGGATTGGATGGTGGGTTAAGAAGAAAATTGAATTGAGAAAAGTTAGCTTTTGTACTTTTTTGTCTTACCTAGTGTTCATGAATTTAAAACATACCTCATTTGTATCATTTTTATACTCTCCTATGATTGTTCTTAATCTCAAAAACCTTTCAGTTGGTCAAGATTCTTCTTTAAGAGGTCAGCAGGGAGGCTCTTCTTTCATCACATGGGGTGATATTTCTACAGTTCAGTTTAAATTGCATCATCTTTGTTGTAGCAGTTGTCCTGTTGAACTTAACATATACAGATGTAGACTGTTCCACTTAGATGGCTAAAAACAAGTTTTCCTCATACTTCCCTTCTGTGATTGATTTTTATATTTTAATCTAAATGCATTACATGTGCTGTGTTTCACCTGGAGGGTTTTGTTTTAATACTTAAAAATGTGGAATCGTTGAATAGTTACTTTATTATTTTAAGAAATCTACTCTCAACTTTGGTTGTTTAATATTAGAACCTCCTTTTGTTATAACTGATGAAAATATTATCAAGAGTCATTCAGACACCTCTGAAAATGTGCTAATGGCAAAAACTGCAGTTACCTTTGCACCAGCTTAATACTTCTACCAGCCAACAGTGCTGCTTTGTGTGTGTGTGTGTGTGTGTGTGTGTGTGTGTGTGTGTGTGTGTGTATGTATATGTGGATGTCTGTATGGAATGTTGATGAATATTTCAGTGCTAACTGAATTTTAAGCAGTGTGTTAGGACTTGCAAGTTAATAAATATCTAGTATGAGTTCTTACTGAATTTTTTTCATTAGGGAGATGATTGAAACACAATGGAGATAGAAGGGTAAAAAATAAGACTTGGGAATACATTGATACTAAGTTGCAGATTTTGTAATGTAATAATGTCTATAAAGGATACTATCTCAATTATTTTAGCCCTACATCACACATCTTAGAGACAGTTTGAAAATATATATTTCTAATATGAAAGCACTTTTTAATAATTGTGACACATGACTTCAAGACAGTAACTTTGAGAAGTTAGGTACAGAAAAAGCTATTAGAAATGCAGAACCTCAGATTTAAACCAGGAAGCTAACTGAGGCATTCTGTGTACTAGTTTGTGATTGCCCTCAGAGGGAGAAGACATTAGAAAATGTGAAGTGAGGAACAGAACCTGAAAGAGTATTGTCTGTTTAAGAATGGGAAAAATGAGGAATCAGAAGTTTGCTGTGCATAATTCAGGCATCATTTATGCCCATCTGACACTGAAGCTAACAGATAAGGAAAACAAGTGAGTTAGGTGTAGAGAGTAGTACTTATCAGCTTGGGTTTTAGACATGAAGATGTCAAATTTTAAACGAAATGTTGAGGTAAAAATTTTTTAAACAGTCTGGTGGATATATGTGTCCATTGCTTGGAAAAAGAGTCTGAATGTAAGTTGGAATCATAAATAATTGTTGCTAAGGTGTTGGATACTGAGATTTCCAAACTCTTAGCTATTTCTAAAACACCATGGAAAAACTGCATTAAGTAGTAAATTAGTAGATTCATTACCCTTGTTTTAATTTCTTCAACTGCCAACAGTTTTACATTATTAAGATGTATTTTTAAATATATCTAATTTGCCAGTAAGCATAGCTACACTTTCCCAATATACACAGAGATACCTTCCCCCAGACATTGTATTTTGGAATTTTTCAGACCTATGGAAAAGTTAGGAAGATAGTACACCACATACTGATAGGCCATTCACCTGATTTTATCAGTTAAGTTTTTGCCATGTTTATTTGTAGGCTTTCTATATTTACATGCTCACATAAACATGTTTTTGGGCAAACTATGTGAAATTAAATTACATATATTGTATGTGACCCCAAATAATTCATTTCTGTATCTTTAATACAGTAATTTCCTTTCCTAGCCACTATACCACTATTATACATAAGAAAATTTAAAAACTGATTATACTGTCTCTAGGTAAAATTTACCCCCTATCAAAAAACGGCTTTTTGAAGGTCTTCTTTTCAGAATCCAGTCTTATTCCAAGTTCAGGTTCACCTAAGGTTCACATTAAATTTAGTATTTTTTGTTGTATCTGTTTAGTCTCTTTTAAGTATGTAGGAACCCTTTCCAATACATTCTGTCTTTAAAAAGATTTAAAAGAAACAATCTCATTGTTTTCAGAATGTTCCCTATTTTTTATTTATCTGATTCATTTCCTTATATTTGATACAAGTTAGGCTTTTTTTTAAGTAGTAAAAATGTTGCAGTGTAGTATTTTCCTGATAGTATCCGCAGCTGTTGCTGTGGATAAATGGTATATATATATACACACAAACACACACAAAATATATGTAAATATATATAAAACATTTATTTCATATATACTTAAATATTTAAAATTATATATATTTATAACATTTATAACATGTATATTTATATAATATATGTAATTTTAAATATTTAAATAAGTATATATGAAATAAATCTTATATTTATATATATATATACACATATAATTGCCATGATACAATCAGGAAGATAAAACACTACAATATTGCTGTGATATATATCTGTTTATTACATATGTTTTGTATATTTATTCATTTTGTATTATGAAATGTTACTAAATTACCTTAAAGCTTTAAAAAATAAAAAAGTAGAAAAGTATATATTTCTTCTTGCCATTTATCTATGTTCATACAAATAAAGATTTCTACTCTGATTTTAATTTTAAAATGAGTTGATTGAAAGTGAAAGGAAATCCTCACTTTTTGTAATTCATCATTGATATTTCACATACTTAAAATATATTGTTTTGGTCTGTATATTCTTTATATAGTTCTGTCACTCTTTCTTTTCATGACACTTGCGTATTCACTATGCTTTAATATTAAAGCATTTCTTTTAACAGAATCCTTGAAAGGAATTAAGTGATAATGCCAGAGGTACTGGTTATATTTTTCAGTGTAATTTAAAAAGGATCTTCTTTGTGTAGTGAAATCTGGTAGATGTGATCTGCTACAGTAATAAATAAGACTAGCTGTGACAAGCATAGTGAAAAATAAAAACTTTAGAGGGAGGTTAATGAATCTTACCAGTTAACCACATTATTAATTCTGGGTTATGCAACAATAGATTCGTTTATTATTTGCTATTTAAAGCACCATGATAAATATGAGACCACTTGAAAATCAATCAAAAACAACAATAAGTAGCACATTTTCTTCTGAGAGGTTAAACTGAGGAAATCTTTAATTTAGGGAGTATGTCAGACTGGAATTATAGAGTAGGAATATTTCTTTCTAGAATACATAGTTTTAAAAATCCATCTTCAGCGATTGCCCAAAGAATTATGTACTGTAGAATTCATAAAAACAAACTAGTAGTTTAAAAATACTTTTCTTAGCTGGGTGTGGTAGGGTGCACTCCTGTGGTCCCAGCTACTCTGGAGGCTGAAGAAAGAGTCACTTGAGCCCAGGAGGTAGAGATCGGTCCAGTGAGCTGAAACATCAGCCTCAATGACAGAGTGAAATTTGCCAATAAATAAATTTAATTAAGTTTCTAAAATTTAATTAAGTTTCTAAAAAAGTTCAGTTCCAAAGTAATCAACATACGTTAGTTACATATCCTTTTGACCATCATTTAAGGCGTTACCTGTATTTCACTTTTAAAATTTACTATCTTAAATGTACATGTACTTTCTCATTCATTATGCTTCTTATGATGTAAGAACTGTTATTTGTCTTTAACTTTGTAGACTTGGGAAGTGCTCTGTTTAATGTCATAGGGAAATGTTAAAAGGAAAGCAGCATAGAACAGTGGTGAGAAGTCAAGTCCCTGGAATCTGATCTGCATATAATCTTGGTTTCTTCACTTCTTTGTCATGGGGTCTCATGGCCAGTTGTTAAACTTCTATAGTCCTTACTTGCCTTTCTGCAAAACAGGGTAGTAACAGTAACTTACATGATTTTTCAGGAATTATTTGGGCCTTAGAATAGGGAATGGTCTAAACATGTTTTCAGTATGTGAACTACTAAAATTACAGTTGGCATTTATACCACAAAGTTTTCAAACTCAAAAACTAAACTTTGATAATAATAGTTATTTTAACTGGGTTTAGGAATTTTTCATATTGAGTTCACATAATATGTTTCTTACTGAGCATAAATTGTTAAACCTTTTGCATATCGTAATAGTTTTCTATTGCTACTTTAACAAAAACTACAGATTTAGTGACCTAAAACATAAACTTATTATATTAAAGTTTGAGAAGGAGTTTTTGTAGCTTCTTGAGACTGTCGTCATTCCTTGATTTATGGACATCTTCTGTCTTTGAAACCTGCAAAGTCTAATCATGTCTTTCTCATGTTGCATCATTCTGACACAAATTCTTCTGTTTCCCTCTTTTATTTTTATGGACCCTTGCAATTATATTTGACCCAGCCAGATAATCAAGGATAATTGTCAGATTTCAAGGTCAGCTGATGAGGTAGCTTAATTCCATCTGCAAATTTAATTTCCTTTGCCATGCAATATGACATAATCACAGATTGTGGAAATTAAGATGCGGACATCCTTGTTAGGGGGTGGATGTGGTTATTCTGCCTACCATATGTATGTTAACACTCTTATTATCTTATTCTTCATAGTATTATAAAGTAGATGTTATTATTTCCTTTTTACAGATGAGGAAACTCAGGCCCAGGGTGTGCTCCAAAGAAACCAGTTTACTACAAAGTAATGGATACATAGACGCTAGAGCCAGACTGCGTGGATTTAAATCCCAGCTTCCTTTTTATTATACCTGAGTTTCCTCATTTCCTAACATATTTATTTATGAATCTGTAGTTTGCATTAATTACTCAGGAAAATAAACCACCTAATTGTTATATTTTTGTTTTAATATTTATATTTCCAATTAATACTTATTCTAATATTACAAGTGTATTTCATTTCAAGTATATTTTATCTTATAGTCTGAATAAAATCCAGCTCTAAAACATCTCTTTTTAGAGGGCTTTATTTCTCTAGCCTGTCTACTATCTATAGTCTTCATCATATTAACTGTCTTGTCATGATACAAATAGGTTATTGATTAGGTTCGAATGTACGAGGCACACTATGTAGATTAGTTTGTTTGCTTGTTTTTTGTTTGTTTTTGCAACAAGTTCTCACTGTCACCCAGGCTTGAGTGCACTGGCATAATTTTGGTTCACTGCCATCTCCACCTCACAGGCTCAAGCAATCCTACCACCTTAACCTCCCAGTACCTGGGACCACAGGTGCCTGCCCCCACACTGGCTAATTTTTTATGTATTTGATAGAGACAGGGTTTGCTGTGTTGTTGAAGTTGGTCTCAAACTCAGGGGAAACCTCCGCTTTTGCCTCCCAAAGTGCTGGGATAACAGGTGTAAGCCACCACACCCAGACTTGTGCAGTATGTAGAATAGAATGCACAATGTATTTCAAATTGAATTCTTAATTGCCATGTTTATCAAATGTTTAGTGAAACTGTTGATGGTTATTGTGGTACCTTGGTTTTTGTCTTCTTAGAGTAAAAGGATTTAAACAAGAGACAAGCTCAGCAAAAAGGGTGAGACATAGAGTAATTCACTGCAAAAAAAATAGCGTATGTTGAAAGTTAGCTACCAAATGGAGAGATTATACCCTGAGAAAGAGAGAGGATGGACTTCTTACAGGGTTGAGACAGCAAAGACTGACATGAGGGGGACTCCTTGTGTGGGAATCTTATATGATTATTCCAAAGGAGGTCAGAAAGGTGTTGCTAGTAAGTGTGTTCTGGGTGGTCCTCTGGGTGCACTGTACATACTTGTTCATATGTCACATGTCTTAGTATCTTTAATCTCTACCCAGGGGTGTGCTTTTTTCTATTAAAATGAGCAAAGGGTCAGTTTGAGTACAAGTAAAATCAAAATGTACATGCTTTCTACAGAGGAAAGTCTCTACTAAAGATAGCTTAGGTTGAATGAGCTCAGTGACAATGTGAATGCTAAGGCTTACTGTGTTGGCTGTAAGACCACCCCTGTTGCAGCATCCCAAGAACACAGTCGTTTCCTTATTTACCACAAGGCATTATTTATGCTTTTCTTTCAACACAGAAGCCATTTTTATTCCATGCCTTTTCGTATATTTCATCCAAACAACTTAACAGAAATGTCTTAAGAAATAAGATTGATTTGACTGTAGGAGGTTGCCGGCAAGATGGCTGAATAGGAACAGCTCTGGTCAGCAGCTTCCAGTGAGATAAATGTAGAAGGCAGATGATTTCTGCATTTCCAACTGAGGTACCTGGTTCATCTCATTGAGACTGGTTAGACAGTGGGTGTAGCCCACAGAGGACAGCCAAAGCAGGGTGAGGCATCTCCTCATTAGGAACTGCAGGGGGCCGGGAAACTGCCTACCCTAGCCAAGGGAAGCCCTGAAGGACTTCCCAGGAGGAACAGAGCACTCCAACCAGATACTAGGCTTTTTTCAGTCTTTACAACCTGCAGATCAGGAGATTGCCTCAGTTGCCTACGCCATCAGGGCCCTGGATTTCAAGCACAAAACTGGTCAACCCTTTGGGCAGACACTGAGTTAGCTGCAGGAGGTTTTTTTTTTTTTTTCCCATGCCCAGGTGGCTCCTGGAATGCCGTGACACAGAATCGTTCTCTCCCCTGGAAAGAGGGCTGAAGCCAAGGAGCCAAGTGGTCTAGCTCAGCGGATTCCACCCCCATGGAGCCCAGCAAGCTAAGATACACTGGCTTGAAATTCTCAATACCAGCACAGTAGTCTGAAGTTGACCAGGGATGCTCTAGCTTGGTGGAGGAATGAGCATCCACCATTACTGAGGCATGAATAGGCAGTTTTCTACTTAGTATAAACAAAGCATCCAGGAAGTTTAGACTCAGCAGAGCCCACCACAGTTCAGCAAAGGCACTGTAGCCAGACTGCCTCTCTACATTTCTCCTGTCTGGGCAGGGCATCTCTGAAAGAAAGGCAGCAGTCCCAGTTACGGACTTATAGATAAAACTTCCATCTACCTGGGTCACAGCACCTGGGGGAAGGGACAGCTGTGGTCACAGCTTTAACAGACTTAAATATGCCTGCCTGCCACCTCTGAAGAGAGCAGCAGATCTCTCAGCACAGCTCTCAAGCTTTGCTAAGGGACAGATTGCCTCTTCAAGTGGGTCCCTGACCCCTGTTCCTCCTGACTGGGAGACTAACAGTGGATCTCTCTACAGAAATCCTACAAACCAAAAGAGAGTGGCCATATTCACCATTCTTAAAGAAAAGAATTTTCAACCAAGAATTTCATATCCAGCCAAACTAAGCTTCATAAATGAAGGAGAAATAAAATCCTTTACAAAGAAGCAAATGCTGAGAAATTTTGTCACCAACAGGCCTGCCTTACAAGAGAGCTCCTGAAGGAAGCACAAAATATGGAAAGGAAAAACCAGTACCAGCCACTGCAAAAACATACCGCGTTGTAAAGACCATTGACACCATGAAGAAACTGCATCAGGTAACGGTCAAAATAACCAACTAGCATCATAACAACAGGATCAAACTCACACATAACAATATTAACCTTAAATGTAAATGGGCTAAATGCCCCAATTAAAAGACACAGACTGGCAAATTGGATAAAGTCTCAAGACCCATTGATATTCTGTATTCAGGAGACCCATTTCATGTGCAAAGACACACATAGGCTCAAAATAAATGGATGGAGTAATATGTATCAAGGAAATGGAAAGCAAAAAACAGTATGGATTGCAATCCTAGTCTCTGATAAAACAATCTTTAAACCAACAAAGATCAAAACAGACGAAGAATGGCATTAGAAAATGGTAAAGTGCAACAATAAGAGCTAACTGTCCTAAATATATATGCACCCAATACAGGAGTACCCAGATTTATAAAGCAAGTTCCTAGAGTCCTACGAAGAGACTTAGACTCCACACAATAATAGTGAGAGACTTTAACACCCCACTTTCAATATTGGACAGATCAACAAGACAGAAAATTAACAAGGATATTCAGGACTTGAACTCAGCACTGGACCAACTGGACCTAACAGACATCTGTAGAACTCTCCACCCCAGATTAACAGAATATACATTCTTCTCAGCATAATATCCAACTGACTTTAAAATTGACCACACAATTTTAAGTAAAACACTCATCAGCAAATGCAAAAGAATGGAAATCATAACAAACAATCTCTCAGGTCACAGTGGAATAAAATTAGAACTCAGGATTAAGAAACTCACTCAGAAACACACAACTACATGGAAACTGAAGAACCTGCTCCTGAGTGACTACTAGGTAAATAATAAAATTAAGGCAGAAATAAGTAAGTTCTTTGAAAGTAATGAGAACAAAGAGACAATATACCAGATGGGATACAGCTAAAGCAGTGTTTAGAGGGAAATGTATAGCACTAAATGCCCGCAAGAGAAAGCAGTAAAGATCTAAAATTGACACTCTAATATCACAATTGAAAGAACTAGAGAAACAAGAGTGAACAAATACAAAAGAAAGCAGAAGACAAGAAATAACTAAGAACAGAACTGAAGGAGATAGAGACATGAAAAACCCTTCAAAAAAATCAGGGAATCCGGGACCTATTATTTTGAAATATTAACAAAGTAGATGAACCACTAGCCAGACTAATAAGAAAAGAGAGAAGAATCAGATAGACAAAATAAAAAATGATAATAGGGATATCATCACTCTTCTCACGGAAATACAAAGTACCATCAGAGAATACTGTTAACAACTCCATGTAAATAAACTAGAAAATGTATTAGAAATGAATAGATTTCTGGACACACACACTCTTACAAGAAGAGTCAAATTCCTGAACAGATCAATAACAAGGTCTGAAATTCAGGCAGTGATAGCCTACCAACCAACCAAAGCCCAAGACAAGAGAGATTCACAGCTGAATTCTACTTGAAGTACAAAGGACAACTGGTACCATTCCTTCTGAAACTATTCCAAATAATAGAAAAAGAGGGACTCCTCCCTTACTCCTTTTATGAAGCCATCATCATCCTGATACCAAAACCTGGTAGGGATGCAACAAAAAAAGAAAATTTTAGGCCAATATCCCTGATGACCATTGATGCAAAATTCCTCAGTAAAATACTGTGAAACCAAATCCAGCAGCACATCAAAAAGCTTAGTCACCATGATCAAGTTGGCATCATCCCTGGGATGCAAGGCTGCTTCAACGTATGCTGCAATTCAGTAAACATAATCTGTCACATAAATAGAACCAATGACAAAAAACACATGGTTATCTCAATAGCTGCTGAAAAGGTCTTCAATAAAATTTACCCCTCCATGCTAAAAATTCTCAATAAACTGGGTATTGATGGAACATATCTCAAAATAACAAGAGCTGTTTATGACAGACCCACAGCCAGTATCATACTGAATGGGCAAAAGCTGGAAGCATTCCCTTTGAAAACAGGCACAAGACAAGGATGCCCTCTCTCACCACTGCTATTCAACACAGTATTGGAAGTTCTGAGCAGGGCAGTCAGGGAAGAGAAAGAAGTAAAGGGTATTCGTGAATAGGAACAGAGGAAATCATATTGCTTCTCTTTGAAGATGACATGATTGCATATTTGGAAAACCCCATTGTCTCAGCCCAAAATCTTAGCTGATAAGCAACTTTAGCAAAGTCTCAGGATACAAAAATCAATATATAGGGATGCTTGTGGTTTTTGCACACAAATAATAGACAAACAGAGAGCCGATTCATGAGTGAACTCCCACTCAAAATTGCTCACAAAGAGAATAAAATATCTAGGAATACAACTTGCAAAGGAAGTGAAGGACCTCTAAAAGGAGAACTATAAATCACTGCTCAGAGGACACAAACAAATGAAAAACATTCCATGCTTATGGATAGGAAGAAATAATATTGTAAAAATAGCCATACTGCCCAAAGTAATTTATAAATTCAGTGCCATTCCCATCAAACCACCATTGACATTCTTTTCAGAATTAGAAAAACCTACTATAAATTTCATATGGAACCAAAACTGATATAGCCGACATAATCTTAAGCACAAAGAACAAAGCATGAGGCATCACCCTACCTGACTTCAAATTATATACTAAAATATAATTTTATATATAAAATATATACTAAAGGGCTATAGTAAACAAAACTGTATGATGCTGCTCCCAAAACAGATACAAAGACAAATGTAACACAACAGTGGCCTTAGAAATAATGCCACACATCTACAGCCATCTGATCTTTTACAGACCTGACAAAAAGAAGCAATGGGGAAAGGATTTCCTATGGTATTGGAAAAACTGGCAAGCCATATGCAGAAAATTGAAACTGGACCCCTTTACACCTGCTACAAAAATTAACTCAAGATGGATTAAAGACATAAACATAAGACCTGAAACCATAAACATCCTACAAGAACAGGACATAGGCATGAGCAAAGACTTCATGACTAAAACACCAAAAGCAATGGCAACAAAACCCAAAATAGACAAATTTAACTTAAGAGCTTCTGCACAGCAAAAGAAACTACCATCAGAGTGAACAGGCAATCTACAGAATGGGAAAAAAATTCTAATTTATCTGTTTGACAAAGGGCTAATATCTACAATCTACAAGGAACTTAAACAAATTTATAAGAAAGAAACAACTCCATGAAGGATAGGAACAGACATTTCTCAAAAGAAGACATTTAGAGTGGCCAACAAACCTAAGAAAAAAAGCTCATCATCACTGGTTGTTAGAGAAATGCAAATCAAAACTATGTTGAGATACCACCTCATGCCTGTTAGAGTGGCAATCATTAAAAAGTTAGGAAATGGATGCGGGCGAGTATGTAGAAAAATAGGAAAGTTTATATGCTGTTGATGAGAGTGTTAATTAGTTCTGACATTGTGAAAGACAGTGTGGAGATTCCTCTAGGATCTAGAATTAAAAATACCATTTGACCCAGCAGTCCCATTACTGGGTATATACCCAAAGAATTATAAATCGTTCTGCTCTAAAGACATGTGCACACATATTTTTATTGTAGCATGTTCACAATAGCAAAGACTTGGAACGAACCCAAATGCCCATCAGTAATGGACTGGATAAAGCAAATGTGGCACATATACACTATTGAATACTATGCATCCCTAAAAATGGATGATTTCATGTCCTTTGCAAGGACATGGATGAA
This sequence comes from Cacajao melanocephalus, assembly GCA_963573385.1. Lineage (NCBI taxonomy): Eukaryota > Metazoa > Chordata > Mammalia > Primates > Pitheciidae > Cacajao > Cacajao melanocephalus. The sequence goes on along the minus strand of CAUYLG010007815.1, from coordinate 5,558 downwards.
GCTGTAAACTATCATTCTTAGCAAACTAACACAGGAACAGAAAACCAAACACCACATGTTCTCATTCATAAGTGGGAGTTTAACAATGAGATCGTATGGATGCAGGGATGGGAACATCACACAGAGGAGCATATCAGGGGTTGGGGGATAGAGGAGGAGAGCATTTAAGAAAGACCTGATGTAGATTATGGGTTGATGGGTGCAGCACACCACTGTGGCATATGTGTACCTATGTAACAAACCCACAATTTAAAGTACAAAAAATAAAAAAAATTTAAAAGATTGGTTTTCAAAAATTTAGGAGTTTGCTGCTTCTGTGGTTTTTAAAGCTGTTTTTTATCCTGTACCTAGCAGAGCTGTGCAGTAGATACTTTATCATCTGGTTTTTTTTTCCCAGAGCAGACCATTGCAAAATGTATAACCTTAACAAAATGTTTTTGTCAAAATCCTGTTGTCTTTTAGGAGTCTCAATATTCCTGGTGTGTTATGCCTAACACAAGGCCACAATATGCATGTTTGTTTCTCATTCTTTTTTATTTTTTTAATTGCATTTGTAACAGTTATAGTCGTAACCTATCCAAACAGCAAAATGAAGAAATGTCAACATTACATTTCTGTGGCTGTTTATAAGCCATTCAGACAAATCAGAAGTTCTCTTCAGATGAAATCTGTATCAAGGATTAGCCAAAGCAGACTGTTTATACTAAAACAAGTCTTGAAAATTATCTTCAGTCTTTTCAAATATTCTTTCCCTTAATATCATTACTTTTTATTTATTCTTCCTTGCCCTTTAATCGAATCAGATTCTCATTTATGTGATCTCCATAAAAGCCTCTGCCTCTTGTAATTGTTGTTCTTTATTCTTTTCTACTGCTGCCTTCTGAAGTGGTAAGGAATAAACATTTCTTTGAAGGAGAATACGTGAAAACATGCCACAACCACAATTCAGTTAGTCAGTATTGTTAATATAACAGCTATCAGCTTTTAAGATTTCATTGTTTGGGTGTATAATTCTCTGCCATCATTCCAGAGAGTCTGCTTCTGGAATGGCTGTTGTAATATATAACAACAATATTCTTAATTTTGTCATATTAATACTATTCAACTGCTTGTTTCCATAGTGTGTATAGAAATACTATTTATGCTTAGTGTTTACTTCTAGCAACGAATATCCATTTCTTCCTAGTGTTTTGCCTCTTTTTTATATAAAATTTTAAATCTACCTGTAAAGCAATACATTAAAAACTGTGGTGTTTCAAAATAATAAGAATTATTTGAAATGACAGTTTATGTATTGAGGAACAAATAGAATCATACTGAGTGCACAGAACTAACCTTCATTACGGATAGGAACAGTGGCTTATGCCTGTAATCTCAGCACTTTGGGAGGCTGAGGCAGGCAGGTCACCTGAGGTCAGGAATTCAAGCCCATCCTGGCCAATGTGGTGAATCCTCATTTCTACTAAAAATACAAAGATTAGCTGAGCATACTGGCAGGCACCTGTAATCTCAGCTACTCAGGAGGCTGAGGTAGGAGAATCACTTAAACCTGGGAGGCAGAGGTTACAGTGAGCCAAGATCACACCATCGCACTCCAGCCTGGGAGCAAAACTCCATCTCTTTAAAAAAAAAAAAAAAACGAACTAACCCTCATTGTTCGGGAGAACATAATGTTTTATTTCACACCCAAGGATCTTACCTTCATTAAAAACAAAGGAAGGCACAGGGGTGGTGGGGTGAGTGGGTACAAAAGTTGACAGATAGTAAGCAGAAAAGAGTATTGGAGACATAGTAAGAGGAATTTTTAAATTACCCGTTTGGTAAGTCCCTCATCACTAATGAAATAGCCTTATATCATCATGCAAAGTTTCCCTTTTTGACGCTCAGCTTTTCTCACTTAGTAAAATGAGTATGGATGCTTCTTACACTGAGGTGTTATGAGACTTGTGTGGCATATGTAATGTAAAATACCAATTCCATGTCTTGTGTCTGGTACTAAGTCTTCATGATTGCTACCTCTTTGTGGCACTTTATTTTCTCACTTGGAATATGGTTGAATTTACAAAAACACAAATTCATAAAATTTGTGGCAGTGTTTTCCTATGAAAAGACATGTTTTAAAGCACTATTTTGAAAACTTGTGCAGTAATATCTCCATGCCCAGAAGTGAAATCATGTCAGAGAGGGATGGAAGGAAAACATCAGTAGATGCTACAGATAGTGTGCTTTACATTCTTACTTTTTGACATGAACTGAATTTTTTACTTGTTTTCTCCCCTGGCACCTCTTTTAAACACACACACTCACCATAAGCCTTTCCTGGCCAGATTCAAATATAGACAAAAGGTACAGCTTTGTTTCTAAATAGGCAGAATTGCTAAAGGCAAACTGCAACTTATGTATTTTATATGGTACTTAAGGAATTTGTCATACCACTTTAGGTTTATATTGCTATACTTGTCTTATTTTTTAAATAACTTAGCACATTTTGTCTATAACATCCTTAATGATTTTGGGTTATGTGGAGGAATTCTGATTTAAAAAGAAAAGAAAAGAAAAAAACATAATAGTTTAACCTAGCACGTTATCCTAACAAATGCCAAGAAAATATATATTAAGGAAATTAAATCTACCATTAATGGATATTGTAAAATTTACTCAGTTGTTAGTTGCACAACAGTTTCTAAAACCAAAACAAGGGCTTGCTCTCATGATTCTTATACTCAGGGGAAAGAAAGATGATAAAAAAATGAGGAAAATAATTCTAGATACTGATAATATGATCATCTTCCTTCCAAATACTTGCCAGGTAATCCATATAATTGTAATTTCAAGTCAATATCTGTAGTTTCAGAAATCCCAAATTTCCCAATAATAGAATAACAAGCTCCAAATTCCTTAAACTCTCCTGATTCCAGGAGGTTATATGTTTACAAATTGTGTTAACAGCATTTTTGTTAAACCCATTTCATGCTTTTTAAGGTAAGTTTAGAATTAAAGTGTGCCTTAGAATAGCATCTAGTCCACCTCTGCTTTGAGAAACTTGATTCACAAAAACTGTAGCAGACAGTTTTGAGCAGTGACAGCAAATTACAAGAAAATCAGCGCTATTTGTAATTAAGTACAATATATTATCCTCACAAGTATGTGTAGGAAAGATATAGATTATAAGAAACGTCAACGTAATAATAGATTCTGCTCTACCACTTCCAAATTAAAAGTCAGCAAGTAATATTCTTTTTTTTGCTTCATTATTATATTATAAATAACTTTGTGTTTTATACTATCTTCATAGATAACTGTCTGCTGTGGTGTCAGCGTTTTAAAATCTGTTCCATAAATACACTGCTTGTGAGGGTATAGGCAGCCTTCTTGCCTGATCAACCTGTAATTCAGAACTTTTATTTCAAAGATGAAGAAATTGACTCTTACAAAAGTTATCTCATTTGCCCAATTTAGAGCCCAGATAAAGAATATGCCTTAAAATAGGAGCAAGTTTATGGTACGTTAAGATCATTGCATTTTTATAGTCAAATATAAGTTATTCTCACCTTTAAATGTTTTAATGATGTCCATCATGCAATATTTTAAAGTTTGAGGAAAATAAAAAGTACTATGTGAGTAGACTTTAGAATCCAGGTTCTTAAAGTTATTTCTAATTGGTGTATCTTTTTTGTAAAAATATTCAGTATTGAGTTACTGTCAGAATTTTTTTCCGCAATAGGTATTGTCTTTTGAAAATTCTGAAGCAATGTCAGGCATTGAGAGAAGCTCTTGTTGCAGCAGGAAAAGAGATTATATGGCATGGGCGGACAAATGATGAACCAGCTCATTACTGTAGCATTTGTGAGGTAATTAACTGTTTTTACTGATAATTGTTTTGTTTTGGATTATCTAGGTTTTGATTTTTTGTTGTTGTTCATTAATTACAAATTTACCTATATTTTTATGTGATGCGTTTTATTGAAATTGACTACTATTATTAATATTAGGCTAAATTCTCATCTGATTAAAAAATATATATATAATATTTTATCAGTTCTCATCTATACATTTTATCAGATGAGAACTTACCCTAATAGTAATGTTAGTAGTCAATTTAAATAAAAAGCATTACTTAAAAGTATCTAGATATATTAAAAGTATCTCCTACTGAAGAATTGACTTAATAAATCCTTATCAAGTGATATTCATCTCAAATTTTAAACTAGGAACGGACTATTAAAACTTCACAGATGCCAGCAAACAAGATTTAATTCAATTTTCAAGCAGATCAGGATGAAGTCCTTTCCAGTTAATTTCGTAATATCGTCTGTGGTTTTTCTCTTGTGGCTAAGGCTTACAAGATGTGCAGAAATAACCATATGTTGCTTGTTCTGGAGAAGCTGACATTCTCTACTACCAGAAACAAATATTAAACAAATTTTAATGCATTGTAATGCATATCTGTCTAACTGATGAAAGAGGTTGGATACATATATAAACTATTACAGAAACAGTGAGGAAAATGACTTCTGCTGTTTTTCTGTTTTCAAGCACACAAATGTAACATTTGACTTCTTGAATAATATGTCTCATTGCAGCAGACAAAAATAGCAATAATTGGAGATTTATAGAAGATCATTAGCTTTATGAACATTGTATGGATCGGGACAGGAGTAGTGTATTCAGTAGAGGGAGATTATTTAAATGTGGCTGGAAATTAGATGGCAGATTCTTGAAGTCCATCAGGGTAGGCTGTTTTGTAGTTTGCAAGTCATCTTGATTCATTTTAAGGAATTTGACAGATATTCTAACATGAGTGAAGCTTTTAAGAGTTTCTGAGCAGAGGATGACATTATGTGTTTTGGAAAGAAAGATGGTTGATAATTGGATAGAATGGAAATAGAAAGCAAATTAGTCTGTGTGGACACTTATTAGAATGGTCTTAGGAGGTGTTAATGAAAGGCCTAGACTAGAACATACCCTTAAGAATGTAAAAGAAAGGGAGACATTCAAAGGTGTTTAAAAGTCATAAAATTACCGGCACAGTTGATCAAGTGTGGAAATTATGAGGTAGAAGAACCCTAAATTTGCAGTTCAGGTTGCTAGAGTACTGTTAAACTTGTTGCTAGTAACAGAGAGCTTCATGAACTCTGAAATTTTTACAGCTGTTTAAAGATGACCTAAAGTAATGAGAATTTGGTTTTTTGTTTCCTTTTTTCACTGAAGAAAACAAGCAAAAGTCGGAGGAAGCTTGACTAAGAAAGTAAAAGTTCAGTCTAAACATTTTAATTTATAATTCTAAGATAAACTTAATAAATTCATTGACAGCTTTTAAATTGTATAAACTCACCAAAGTATATTATTTTGGGTTCAAGTAGATTCTAGTTAGGTGTTTTACTTCAGAAAAGTAAATATATCTTTAGAATTTGAAAACCACCATTGTATTCCTCAATACTATCTGTTATTGTTGCCGCGCTTTTGCACCTCGTCAGTCTTTGTCTATAAGATGCACATTTTTTCTCCTGTTATACTAGTGTTAATGAATACACCTTTATACTCATTTTTTAAAATAT
>CAUYLG010007814.1:0-64489 GCA_963573385.1 Cacajao melanocephalus | reverse complement strand
CCTCTTAAGACTTTTTTCCTTCCCAGTTTTACAACTTCAACTCTCCCTCTACTGTAGCACTAATCGAATCTACCATAGATCTGTCCCATTCATCCTCATGAAACACATACTTGATTCCATGACTTCCTTTTTTTTTTTTTTAGACGGAGTTTCGCTCTTATTACCCAGGCTGGAGTGCAATGGCATGATCTCGGCTCATTGCAACCTCCACCTCCTGGGTTCAAGCAATTCTCCTGCCTCAGCCTCCCGAGTAGCTGGGACTACAGGCATGCGCCACCATGCCCAGCTAATTTTTGTATTTTTAGTAGAGACAGGGTTTCACCATGTTGACCAGGATGGTCTCGATCTCTTGACTTCATGATCCACCCACCTCAGCCTCCCAAAGTGCTGGGATTATAGGGGTGAGCCACTGCACCCGGCCAAGACAAGCTTTTAATTTCCATCTGTTGGACTCAATAGCTCATATGCTTAATCACTGTATCATAGTTCTTCTGGCAGAGTTACTGTCAAAGACTTCCTCTTATTAGGTGACAGAGAACATCTGCATGTTTCTTTAAACTTTTGTGTTTTATTATAAAATCTAGATATATTTAGTGGAAGGTAATTTAAAATAAGAATACCAACATGTTGATTTGTTATCTTAATTTATGACAGAATGTATCCTTGGGGCAATAACTGAGTCTAGTCATCCTCTCTCTGTACCTTTGTCCAGGTATTTCACATAGAAAGACAGACAAGGTCAGGTAAAGGGAATAGCTAGAGAGGTTAATTAAATCAGCTAAGGTCAGGTAAGAACCAGAACACCAGGCAGGTAAGAAATATCAAGGGCCGTTTTCACAAGATGGTGCTGAAGGTGAAGAAGGACGTTCCTGCCCCTCCCAAAGCTGAAGCAAAAGCAAAGAGTTTGAAAGCCAAGAAGGCAGGGAGGAGAAGCATCCACAGCGGCAAAAAAAGATCCACAAGTCACCCACCTTCTGGGACCCAAGACACTGAGGCTCCAGAGGCAGCTCAAATGTCTTCAGAAGAGCACCCCCAGGAGAAACAAGCTTGACCATTGTGCCATCCATCATCAAGCTCCTGACCGCTGAGTTCACCATGAAGACAGAAGACAACCACACACTTGTGTTCACTGTGGATGCCAATGCCAACAAGTGCCAGATCAAACAGGCTGTGAAGAAGCTCTGTGACACTGATGTGGCCAAGGTCAATGCCCTAATCGGGCCTGGTAGAGAGAAGAAGGCATACATTCCACAGTGTATCATGCTTTGGATGTTGCTAACAAGCTTGGGATCATCTAAATTAAGTTCAGCTGGCTAATTCTAAATATACATTGTTTCACCATTAAAAAAAAAAAAGAAGCCAGGTTCTGTGGCTCATGTCTGTAATCTCAGCACTTTGGGAGGCCAAGGTGAGCAGATCACCTGAGGTTGGGAGTTCGAGACCAGCCTGACCAACATGGAGAAACCCCATCTCTACTAAAAATACAAAATTAGCCAGGCATGATGGTGCATGCCCGTAATCCCAGCTACCTGGGAGGCTAAGGCAGGAGAATTGCTTGAACCTAGGAGGTGGAGATTGTAGTGAGCCGAGATTGCACCATTGCACTCCAGCCTGGGCAACAAGAGCAAAACTCCATCTCAAAAAAAAAAAAAAAAAATCATGTTCTGTAAAATGGGCTTAGGAAAGGAGAAAAACACATTCCTAGGTAAGTAAAAGTTCAGTGGTTCATAGAGTGCAAGTATTGGAGCTCAGGAAACAAGGCTAAGAAACCAGGGGAAGACAGAGGCAAGAAATTGGGCAGAAGTTCTGGAAAATCTAAATTAAAAATTCAGATCAATTTATGAACAAGAAGAATACAGAGTTTTAGCCAGAGACCCAGGCTCTCTGTAACAACACTGGTGATGGAATCCTGAGGCAATTGATTTCTAAGCATGGCTTCTCTCCAGCCTTCCTGCCCATGGTTAGATTTTGCTTCAGAGTGTTGGGAGCCAGGGAATCTGAAACTCAGAGCTGGTCATTGTACACGTGGAGAGGAGGCACCAAGTGAAGAGCAGATGCATGGGGAGATCCTAGCAGTAGGCATAGGAATGGAAACCCAATGAATTAGCAAAAGCTTGATTTGGGCAGTGTGCAATTAGAGAAAAGGCACATGGACTAAAATCAGAGACTGATGGAATTGCTGCCATCTGTCACAGCTGGGGAATGTGGGAGAGAGTTTAGCTCACACTTTCATCAGATCAAACAATTCTTTATGGTTCTATTTTTCATACATGGAAGGTGAAGCATGGAAGTCCATGACTACTTATTTCTTTTCCATGATCTTTTACTTTGCTTACTTCTCATCTAGTTGCTGTACCCATTCTAGTATCCTGTCCAATCACGGCTTGTATTGGTTATTCTAGATTTCTTGTATTTTGGTATATTATTACTGACTACATAGAGAATTCCTTCTAAGGTTTGAGGAGGAGCCTCAACAGAGCCCGTTCTCTGTTGGAAAGTGAAAACAATTGCCTGCGGGTAATGAGCTCTAAGAATCAAATGTCTTAAGACTCAGGTGTATGCTGCTTGAGAACAAAGTTCAGTCAGATTTGATTAAATGAATTAATTAGCAAATTTATTTTCATTACTGAGACAGTAATTTAGTTCTAGCCTGGAGAGAACTCAAATATGTTTCAGGCTTGACAAGGGCTGTGGCTATAGCAGTTTACCACAGACTGAGATTCATCATTAATTGGAATACATTATAGTTCTCTGGTGAGGACTAAATCTAAACAAGAAAAAAAAATGTATATATTAGCAGCCCATTGTTTTCAAGGAGTTAATAGACCTCTGAATTGTGTATCCTACGTAAAAATGATTGTGCCTTCTACACGGCAATGATTATTTTATGAGAAAATAGAGCCAAAGAGAAAGTAAAAGTTAAGTAATCAATTTACCAAATGGTATATACAAAATAAAGCATTTTTAGATGATTTCCAGTGTCCTCATTTGTTAAGTGAGAGATTGTTAAAATATTTACATTTCACCTAAACATAAAGCTATTTTTTGTACATCCTACTAGAGAAATGTGTGTTAGATAAAACAAATAGCGGAATATTACTGAAAAAAGTGGAAGGGGAATTTCATTCTCCATACTGTCTTGGGATTGCCTCTTTGCTGTCTCCTGGATAATTTTTCTTTCCTAGAGAAACTGGATAAAATATTGCTTCCAATTCCCTTCTAGGGAGAATGGAGACTTTCTGAGGAAGAATCTTGATGGCCCCGGGAATTGAACGCTAGAAGAGCTGTTAGTTAAACTGCTCTATATTATAGTCAATTTAGAGTTTTGAGAGCAAAATTATCCTTCTATCTTCTTTTTTCCTTGTAGTTACTTACTGAAGACACAAGGTCCTTCATCCTACAGAATCTCCTACAATCTGTATTTTGCTCGTTGCACCCTTGTGGTATGAGATATCTACTGAATTCCCTGAAATGTAGAATTTAGAATTAGAGACTGGTCAGAGTCAAGATTGCTTTCTTCCCCCCCCAGTCTGCCTCACAGGTGGTAGTGCGTCCTTCCATCTGGAGGAACACAATGTCCCCCTTTGGATGATGTTAGCAGCCATTGATGATCGTCACCTGGATCAAGGGTAGGCAAACCTAAAAGGCAAATCTGGCTCACTGCTTGCTTTTGTAAATAAACTTTTATTGGAACACAGCCTCACCCATTGGTTTACGTTTTATCTTTGGCTGTTTTTGCACCGTAATGGTAGAGTTGAGCCTTTGTGACAGAGACTGTGTGTCCCACAATGCCTAAAATCTTTACTTTCTGGTTCTTGGGAGAAGATGTTTGTTGACCCCTCATCTAGATCCATTAAATTATTAGAGGACACAAAATGGTGACATTCAAAATTTGTCATTCGTTTCTCACTTATTAGCTACAATACTTTTATTTCTAAAAACTTCCATTGTCAACTGTTGATGACTACAGGTTCTATAAGATAGAATATGTTTGATTCTTTCAACCTCCTTTTTAAACATTTTTAAAATTGTTTGAAAACATAAGGCTGTTGGCCAGGCACAGTGGCTCACGCCTGTTATCCCAGCACTTTGGGAGGCGGAAGTAGGCGGATCACCTGAGGTCAGGAGTTCAAGACCAGCCTGGCCAACATGGTGAAACCCCGTCTCTACTAAAAATACAAAAATTAGCCGGATACAGTGGAATGAGCCTGTAGTCCCAGCTATCCAGGAGCTGAGGCTGGAGAATCTCTTGAATTCGGGAGGCGGAGATTGCAGTGAGCTGAGATTGCACCACTGCACTCCAACCTGGGCGAGAGAGTGAGAGTTCATCTCAACAAAACAAAACAAAACAAAACACTGTTACTTAGCATCCTCCACGGAAGTCCAGTAGTCTAGTTTTTGTTTGGTTTGATTTGTTTGAGAATTGTTATAAACTCATGAATTTAAACACATTTGATGAGCTTCAGATTATCTCAGTTATTATTCTTACTGATATTCAAATTGTCCCCTTGTTAGCCATGAGGTGCCTAAGCCATAAATGGAGTCCTTGTGACAGAAAATGAGCAGTTTTTGATAGCTTAATTGTTTTTTGAAATGACAGCTAATTCCAGACTCATCTTGTATTTTTCCTGCCTCAGTCCTGAAATTAGCCGTTTCTCCGAGGTTTCTATGTGGGAAATGGTAGAGCCCTCAATTTGAGTGCTCACCGTTAATGGGTTGGTCATTGTTTATTAGGCCTTTTCAGTGGATGGGGCTGGGAAAACGTATTCATTAAGTTGTAAGATACTATGAGTTCAGAATCATGCTTCCTATTTTAATTAAAAACTATAGAAATTTTACGTAACCTGATCATTCTTATACCTGTCTATTGTTTCAATTGTCTTAATTCTCTCAATTCCCAGTGACAGCAACACATTAAGCAACACAGTTATTTCTCACTGTATCAGCCGCAGCATAATGACACAAATTTCACCACCAACAGTGTGATTCCGAAAAAGGTTTTTTTCCAGTTCTTTAGGCTATCTCACACAAAGATTTTACACTTAAATTGCTATCTTTTAAAGTCACTTAAACTAAGTTCTTACTGAGTGGTTTCACCACCCACTGTATGCTACCACATAGGGAAGCTCATTTATCTCATTTTACTTTTGCTGTTTAAAGATTACTTTTTGACTTAATTTTATAATTTTATAAAATAGTTATATGGTTCTAAAGTCACATCCACAAAACAAGGTATTTTCAGCTAAGTCTTATCCCCTCCACCCTATTTTCTCTTTGTCTTTTAGGTAGCCATTTTCTTTGAAAGTTATGGTTTGCCTTTCCATTTCTTTAAATAAGCAAATATTCTTTTATTTTTTTAAAAAAGATTAACTATAGGATTATATATATATGTACATATATACATATATACACACACTTTTCTTTACATCTTAATTTTTTCAATGAATATTTCTTTTTCTGTTGTTGAGGAGACAGAGTTTCACTCTTGTTGTCCAGGCTGGAGTGCGATGGTGCGATCTCGGCTCACTGCAACCTCCGCCTCCCAGGTTCACGCAATTCTCCTGCCTCAACCTCCTAAGCAGCTGGGATTACAGGCGCCCACGACCATACCCAGCTCATTTTTTTTGTATTTTTAGTAGAGATGGGGTTTTATAATGTTGGTCAGGCTGATCTCAAACTCCTGATCTCAGGTGATCCACCCACCTTGGCCTCCCAAGGTGCTGAGATTACAGACCTGAGCCACCACGCCCGGCTTTTTGGCCTTTCACTAAATATTTCTTTGAGATTACATTATAGTAATATCAATAGATAGTCTCTGAGGTTGAATTGGGAAGGAAGGAATATGGGAGAGAGATGGCAGTGGAAGAAGAGGGGACAGGAAGGCCAAACAGATGGGAGAGGAATAATATCAACGTCAATGTAATACCTTCCCATAATAAACTTAAAAAAATATTTTAAGTATTTTGCTTTTCACTTTGACTTCCCTCTCACCACCAGTAAAGAAGCAGAGGCTGAGAACGGGTGCGGTGGCTCGTGCGTGTAATCTCAGCACTTTGGGAGGCTGAGGTGGGTGGATCACGAGGTCAAGAGATGGAGACCATTCTGGCCAAATGGTGAAACCCTGTCTCTACTAAAAATACAAAAATTAGGTGGGCATGGTGGCGGGCACCTGTAGTCCTAGATACTCAGGAGGTTAAGGCAGGAGAATCTCTTGAACCCGTGAGGCAGAGGTTGCAGTGAGCCAAGATTGTGCCATTGTACTCCAGCCTGGGCAAGAAGAGCAAGACTCCATCTAAAAAAAAAAAAAAAAAAAAAAGCAGAGGCTGACTTTTGGGTCTGGTGCCGCAGAGCGTGTGGGACCAGCAGCAAGGAGCAAGAACACCATGAACATGTAAGTCCCTGGGATGAGAAGAACTGTGGAGAATGATCAGCATTTGTAGGCCACAGAACGTGTGACACATTAGGCCTATCACACCCTCTTTCTGCCCTAGCTGACTACAAATTAGCTTCCTACGACTCCCCGCCTATCAGTCTTTATAATATCCTCTTTGAGGGATAAACAGACACATCTGACGGATGAATCATACCAGTAAAGTCCCTGAATGGCCTGTGTTTTTGTCTCCCTGTGTCAAAACTCCAGAAAGTCTGGCCTGATCTTCCAGCCTGTTTTATGGATGAAGGCAGAAAGCCTCTGTGGTTATGCTGGGTGAGACTCTGACACCAGCATGTAAGTTGTGGAACTAAGATCAGTGAATGAATCACAGCATCAAAGCAGCAACAGGGCCCCTCAGGCATAACCAAGCCTCAGTGAACCTCAGCCTCAACACGCCAGACAAGGTTCCAAGACATAATCTTTCTTTGTACCGAAGCCAACAATGTGGCAGAGTGGCAATGACTGGGTACTCATGTTGGTTTCCCACAAAGTAGGTGTTCCAAGGCAGTGTCTTGGTCAAGGAACAAATTTTAAGTGTGCTTCCCCTTAGATGGCCAAAACAGCTTGTGTCGTTAAGCTGGCAAGCCTATTTTTCCCTTCCCTCATGCAGCAGCGACACAGGCTTCAGAGGCAGTGAGTGGGGAAACCTTCTCAGCCTTTATACTCCTTAGGCAGAGACAGGGATTCCTTTTCAGCAGATGTGTGGTTTTTTTCCTAACCATTCAAATGTGTCCCTCCGCCATCAATTCTCTGATTCTCTGACACTAGCTGGGTCTCCTGGCATTTACTTCTATTCTGATGCTACCCAGAGTTAGTACAGACCCCACAGGTTAAGTGTTCAGTTCCACAAGATTGCCCCCACTTTGGGTGCCAGACACAAATGGCAGCCCTAGCCTACCTGTACTGCTGCACTAGCTGACCTCAAATCGGGGTTTTCTGCAACTCCTCTCACCAGGCTCAATAATTTGCTAGAACAGCCGCAGAACTCAGGAGTGTACTTTACTTCCTATGACCGGTTTATTGTAAAGGATGAGCTCAGGAAATGGAAGAGGTGCACAGGGCAAGGTATGGGGAGGGAGCTGGTGCAGAGTTTGCATGCCCTTCCTTCCTGGGCTCACCGTCCTCCCAGCACTTTGATGTGTTTACCAACTAAAAAGCTCCCCCAGACCTCCTCATTCTGAGGTTCCTATTAAGGTTTAACTACATAGACAGAGTTGATGAAATCACTGGCCCTTGGTGGGTGACTTCAATCTCCTGCTCCGGTCCTCTCTCCCAAGGTGTGGCTGATATATGTATATGTATATATTTGTACACATACACACACACACACACACACACACACACATATATATATCTATATATATTTTTTTTTTGAGATGGACTTTTGCTCTGTTGCCCAAGCTGGAGTGCAGTGACGTGATCTCAGCTCACTGCAACCTCTGCCTCCAGGGTTCAAGCAGTCTTTTGTCTCAGCCTCTCGAGTAGCTGGGATTACAGGCAGGTGCCACCACACCTGGCTAATTTTTGTATTTTTAGTAGAGATGGGGTTTCACCATGTTGGCCAGACTAGTCTCAAACTCCTGACCTAGGTGATCCGCCTGCCGCAGCCTCTCAAAGTGATGGGATTACAGGCATGAGCTACCGTGCCCAACCGGTGGGGCTGATATTTTAACCCTCTATCCACGTGGTTGTTTTTGGCTGGTGACCAGCCCCCATCCTAAAGCTATTAGGCCCTCCACCCTGCCAAGAATTACCTCATTAGTGGAAACGTGGCTATGGTCAAAAGGGTCCCCTTTACAAAACACAAATTATAGTTCTGTTACTCAGGAAATGCCAGGGATTTTGGGCGCTCTGTGCCAGGAACCAGGGTCAAAGACCAAACTGATTGATTGATTATACCACAGTTGGTAGAAACTCATTGACATGTGTTGGGGAAAGACATGATGAGGCAGAATGAGTTCGGAAGTCCCAGGATTTTTGGCTTAGAGTTCACCTCTTGGGAGGGTTTAAGAGCTAAGTAATTCAGCTCCACGCACGGCTCCAAGTACACACAGGCATGGATTAGGTGTGAGGTGGAAGGTGGAAAGATGGCAGAGCAGGTGCCAGAAGTGGGAGAGGCAGCTGTGATAGAGATTTCTGTAGCCACAAGACAAGGACCCAGAGACGCCAGCTAAGCATCATTCCTTGGACTCCCAAAAACCCATCCACAGCAATGAAGACCCCTGAAGTGAGATCCAGGCATCATGGGGTGAACCATCTGTAGGAACTGGGATGCTCCTTTACCGAAAATCAGATTAGGAAAGGAAAAAAGGAACAAGGGGCATTGTTACTACTGTAGGCTTTAGAACTACGTTCTGAACCTGGTGATTTTGGCTTGTGTCTGTGAATAGCCAATGGGTGGCTACTCCTCCCAACAGTGGAAATTTCGTCTTGTCCTCCACGACTAAACGCATTTCATAACAGGCAGCCTTTCCCTTACTGCTAAGTGGTTTCAGGTACTAAAATATTAAAGAGATATTGTTGGTTTTCCCAGCTACTGGTGGGGCTTAAATTTTTGACCTGCTGCATGAAAATACAAAGTGTTAAATATTAACTAAATTGGGCTATTTTCAGCTTTCTGTTCTGCTTCCGCTTTCTCTTCCTAAAGCACTTTGCCTGCCTTCCAGCCCCTTGCAAGAAGCTTTTTGCCTGGAGAAAAGCCAGGTCAGTACAGATGGAGCAAACTGGAAGTAAAACCAAGACATTTAGGCAACTTGATGGATCCAAATAAAAATATTGGCACTATAAGCCATCTTGGGGCTTTTATACAAACCCTGACCCCTCAGGAGCTATGGAGTTCTTAGGCTGTAATCTTCATATTTTGACAAAAAGAAAAGAAAAGAACTTGAGATCATTTTATTAGTGAAAATAGCCTTGGTATTCATATTGTTTTCTCCCAAAGCAGATGTTTCCCAGAAAATGAATCAATCAAGATTTCTAATTCTGGTGTTTTAAGCCATGCTTTGCCTTAATTGGCTGTGTCAGCTAGTGGTGTTAGCTTAAAACCCTGATCTCTTTAGCTAAGCCAGGTAGAACACCGACTTCACAGGCAGCAAGTAGAAGGGGGCTCGCTGACCCCCAGTTTTCTTGACAGAGGTGAAGAGTCCCTTTTCACCCAGAAAATGGTCGAACTACTGGATGGATGGGAGGTTAAGAAGGTGCAGAAACAGCATATGGCTCTGGCTTTTTTTAAGGCCATCAGACAAATGACAGTGAGTGGTTTTGAGAAAAATTAGTATCAGGGAGAAAAGAAAAGAAAGAAAAAAATTTCAGTACCATAAAAAACAGGTAGTCGCTGGTTACCATTCTGAAATATGATTTCAAGCAAATTTTCTGCTTGGATGCCAACAGAGCACTTTTCATTTCCCTTCCTCCCTCCCTTCCTCCCTCTCCCCCTTCCTCCGTCTCCCCTTCCTTCCTTCCTTCCTTCCTTCCTTCTTCCTCTTTCTTTCCTTTCTTTTTTCTTTCTTCCTTTCTTTTCTTTCTTTTCCTCTTTTTTCTTTCTTTCTTTCTTCTTTCTTTCTTTCTCTCTTTTTCTTTCTCTCGTCCTCTTTTCCTTTTTTTTTAAACAAGGTTTCCCTCTGTCACCCAGGCTGGAGTGCAGTGGTGCTGTCATAGTTCACCATAACTCCTGTACTCAAGCAATTCTCCCACCTCAGCCTCCAGAGTAGCTAAAACTACAGGTATGTGCCACTAAGCCGTACTAATTTTTGTTTTATTATTATTTTTTTGTATAGATACGGTCTTGCTATGTTGAGTGAACTCCTGGCCTCAAGCAACCCTCCTGCCTCAGCCTTCCAAAACGCTGAGACTACAGGAATGAGCCCCACACCCAACGCTCAATGAAGCATCTTTCTATGAAGTACCACATGGCTAAGATGATAAGAAAATTCCACTGGTCCCATCAGCCTTCACCCCAAGACAAAGTAGTCCTGTTCTTCGACCAGCTGCAAAGACTTCTGTATTTCACTCAACTGTGGACTCAAGCCTGCAAAGATACCATTGAAAGCATAAAAAAAACTCAGAGTGTGAACTTTTCCTAACCTTATTTTTGGGTTGGAGCTCACAGTACAGGTGCACATTTCAAAGCCTGCAATAGAGGTGTTTGGATTATTTGCCATGTTGGAGTACGTGAATGTCAGCACCGAGAGATGATTTAACCAGTGGTTCTCAACATTCCCCGTGTATCTGAATCATCTGGGCAGAATCACGTGAGGGAGAATTAAAATACACAGATGTCCAGGCCCCACCCCAGAGATTCTGATTTAATTGGTCTAGGGGAGGACCAGCATTTTTGAAAAATATCCTTGGTGATTCTAAATATACAATCAAAATTGAAAATCATTTCATCTTCTTTATTTTCAAGATGAGGTTACTGAATATTAGAAAAGTTAAATGCTTTTGTAAAGTTACAGCTGAAAATTTGTGGGGCTGGGATTCAATCCCAGGTACTTCTAACTTCAAATTCCTTTCCCCTTCTGCCAACATGTTTTATAGATCATACGGCCTCGATGTGGCTGAGTTGGAATATAGACCTTAGGTCTCCTGGATTCCTGCCTAATGATTTTCTGGCTTCACCACATCAACATCCACTTTTTTCCTAGCTCTTGACTTACTGGAGTGAGAGTCAACAGCAATTTTCCCCTTTCATTGAACTTCTGGATAGGTTGTCCCAGAGAATATGAAGTTAGCTTACTTTAGTTCAAACATTAGGCAAAAGTAAAGTCACTCAAAATTTATAGTCAGGGCTCAGAAACTCATTTCTATAGGATTCTGTAACCAAGCTTCCAGAAGGATTTGAGAGTCTTAGATACTTCGTTTTCAGAGGAATGAGCCAGTCAGAAAGAGGTCACCAGCTGAACTAGATGATTCCGACTCAACAAATCCATCTCCTTTGTCTACCTTCTTTAGGAATTTTTCCTTGTTTACAAAGGATTATGGAAGAAAGGAGTTAATTTCTATAGCCTCTTTTTTCTTACCTTCTTAGAGAAAACATCTTTCACTTCCAATTCGACTTGAAAATTTATGATAATAATGAAGATAAAAACAACTCACTAAGAGCTTATTGGCAAACACTTCATGTTATGTTATACAATTTCATAGCAATCACATGACATAGGTATCTTTCTACTACATAACTTTTCAACTGATGACACTAAGGCTCAGAGAAGTTAAACTATTTGTCTAAGGTCACAAGTTAGCAAGTAGTGGAATTGGAATTCACAGCTTGACACTACAAACTCTGTGCTGGGCTTTGCCAGCATCTGCGCTAGAAAGGGCTGATGTCTGCAGTTCTGGTTCTGGTCTTCATCTGTTCACCCCTTCAGCCTACGTACCAAGGGCATGGGCTGTACCAAGAACTTTCTCCTTGGAAATATTTGCCTTCTGTTGTATGTAAAGGAAAAGATTTCCTTTTCATATTAATGGTCTTCAGAAAATAACCTACCAAACCCAGTCACTTACCTCAAGACTGGACAACTGGGATATGCAAAACATTCTGGAATTCCCATGGACCAAATCAACACTAGACTTGACATGAGACCACATACTTCTTGACGCCTTCTGCTGCTCTAGACCGCTTCCCTCATTTACTAACGTGTTTTTTTATTCTAAAGAACATTCAGTATAGTAAGAGTATGTGAATCTTTGTTTCAGATTCTACTTCTGGGAAACCTTAGCTGAGACATTTGGTACGAGGAGTGGTCCTAGGAAGCTGACTTTAAGGATGAAATTCTGAAGCTGGATCACTTAGAACCTTCTGCTAAAGGAGGTATCATCACTGGTGGTAGGTGCACTGATAGTCCCTAGCTGCTGTAGCAGCTCAGTTAAGAAGACTTACCTGTAGTGAACTAGGTGCGATGCATGGCAAATACATATGATATTGATTCCCCCAGGTCTTCTCTAAAGGGAACATTGGTTATTTACTCATTTAACAGTACAATGAGAAAAATGAAATACCCGTACTATTTGAGGGTTGTAGATACAAAGTTCAAGTTGACATCGACACACAGGGACCCAAAGTGCCATCTGAGCCTCGAAAAGAGTAAAAGTATAAGGAAGTCGTGTAATAAACGAAGTCCTGACCCATGTCTATCTCACAGTGTCCACTGGATCCAGATACCACCCTGTGGTTATTTCCTCAGTTCCTGAATACATAATGGAAATGGATACATTAAGTTGTTGGCAAAATCGTTACATTGGTTCATTGACCTATACACTTAGAGCTATTTAATAAGAAAGGCTCAGTGCAAGCAACTGAAACTCCCTTCATGTCCAGCCAAGATAGCAAATGTAAAATAATCATTGTATCTTTGGGGAAATGGTAGACAAAGATTTAAAGGATGCAGGGGCAATGGTCCTGCGAAAACTAAGTTCATCGTGGAGAATAACAGTGTACCACTGCAAACTTAACCAATTAGTACAGCCAATTGCAGCTGCTGTTCTGGAAATGGTGTCTTTATTACAGGCTCTGGCAAGTGGCATGAAGCTATTGATCTGGCAAATGCATTCTTTTCAATACCCATCAAATAGGAAGACAGAAGCAATTTGCATTCATATGGGATGAATAGCAGTATACATTCATGGTCTTGCCCCAGAGATATGTTAATTATCTTTCTCTCTGTCTGTATATTGTCTGAAAGGATCTGGGCCATCTGGACATTCTGTAGAAGACCACATTCACCCATATTGCTGACATCATGTAAGTTAGCCCTGATGAGCAAGAAGTGGTAAAACACATGCACTTTAGAAGGAGAGAGAAATTCTAAAAATATTTAGCGTCCTGATACATCAGTTAAATATTTATGCACCCTGTCTTCTGGCACAAAATGGGTCATCCTTTCTAATGTAAATGACAGGCTATTGCACGATGTACGTCTTACTACCAAGAAAGCAGCACAGGGCTTAGGTGGCCTCTTCGGGTTTTAGACACAGCATATTACGCTCTTGGGAATACGACTCTTACCCATTTATTTGGTAATGCTGATGTTTCAAGGAGACCTAAAGCAAAAAAAATGGGGGGTTCTGAAACAGGTCCAGACTCCATTGTAAGCAACTCTGCTACTTGGGATGCGTTATGGAGTTTCTAGCAAGTCCCAATAAGAAGCTCACAGGATTTCTTATGATTTCCTAGGTTCTTGAGCAAAAGAATACCATCTGCAACTTAAACATATGTGTTATTAAAACCACATGCATGTGTGTGTGCACACACACATACTCAAACTCATCTGCTACTGAGCCCTGACAGAGACATCACATCTTACCATAAGACATCAAATGGCCATGAAGTGAGAATTGCACATAATGAACTGAAGACTCAGACTCATCAAGTCATAAAATTGGGGTGGCGACTGCAAGATAGAAGTGGTATATTCTGGATTGAGTTGGAAAAGGTTCAGAGAGTATAGATGCCTAGATATCAGACCGCCATGTCAGTTTCCTCTATTATATCAATGCCTCTCCCTCAGCTCACACCTTTCATCTCAAGAATCGTTCTCTATGTTCAGAAGGCAGATGAGAAAACCTCCTGTACTTAATACACAAATGCGGTCAGTTCCGTAGGTTTGTATGAACTGGAGATGAACTCCTTCACTCTAGCCCCCACTTAGAGGTAGTTGTCAAAAACAGAAATGAGAAGAAATCTTCTCAGTGGGCAGAGCTTCAGGTCATGCTCATTGCCATCTGCTTTGTGTGGAGAGATAATTGACCTGAGATTAGAATATATATGGACTCGTGGCCAGTGCAAAAGGCTTAGCTTGTTGGTGAAGAAAATAGGAAAAGCAAGATTGAAAGGAAGACACGGAGATCTGAGGAAGAGTTACACAGATGGACAGGTGGTAAAGGACATCAACTGTGATCATCTTTGTACTGCATTTTATGCCCACCATAGAATATCCACTGAAGAAAAGTCACCAACACCCAACTGGAAAGGTTGATGCACCCAGTGAATGGTAGCCAACGTCAGTCCTTGGCCACTCCGTTGTTGGATAGTGAGTGGGGTTGCCGTTACAGTAGAAATACAGGCTATGCATCTGTCTGACAACATTGGCTTCCTCTCGCCAAGATTGACACTTGCCAGGTTGGATTTCTACTGTTTAACATCCAACCTGCCAGTAAAAGAGACCAAATTGAGCAACTCTATGGTACCATCCCATCAGTAAGAGCAACCAGAGGCTGTTGGCTGTTACACTGGATCCCTTCTTCTCTGGAAATAGCAATTCTTCTTAATCACAATGGATATCTATTCCGGATACCGGTTTACCTTTCCTTCCTGATGTCCCTTAGCCAGCACTATTATTCCAAAGGCTCACAGAGGGCTTGCTCTTCCAACAGGTAATCTTGCATGGTGTGTCCTCAGTCCAAGAGACTGGCAAAGAGAGGCACAGCAGTGGGCACATGGGCATGGTCACTGGTCTTACCACCTATGATACCACGTAGAAGCTACCAGACTGGTAGAACAGTAGATTGTCTTTTGGAAAGTGCAGCTGAGGCATCAGCTTTGAGATGACAATCTCTAAGGATGGAGCTTTTAAAAATGTTTGGAGTGGGTCTCCAATAGCTAGGACATATGGGTCCGGGAACCAAGCAGTAGAAGTAAGAGAGCCTCCTATGACTTTCATTCCCAGAGGCCCTCTTAGGGAACTTGCGCTTCCTGTCCCTGAGTGTGACACTCAAGTTCTGGTTCTCAGAAGGCCCATGCTTCCATCAAAGGACACAGTGAAAATCCCACTGTGCTTTAAATTGCATTTACCACATGGTCACTTTGGGTTTCTCAGGCCAATAGACCAGCAATTAAAGAAGTGTCTTGTGACGGGTTGTAGCCTAATCATCATGAAGAGGTAGAATTGTGATTAAACAAGGCAGGCAGGGAAGTGATCCACTGGGTACCTCTGGGCATGCTCATGCCCAATTACAACTATAAACAGGTGTAGAGAAGGAAAATGATAAAATCAAGTAAAGCCTTGAGATCAAGCACAGCAGCAGGGGTTTGATTTAGGCTGTTCCTATCCGTTCCCCCAGAAATTACGACCAGGCAGAATTCTGGAGAAGCTGTATCCAGATGGGGGAGAACTTAGTGTCAGAAGCACCCATAGGGCTGAGAGCAAAAGGAATGGACTGTAGTGGTTGCTATCGGTACTTATGCTATGTTCCCCTTACTGCCTGGCATATCCACCCCTCAGCCTCTGCAAGTACTGTGGCTAATGGTTCACGCCTGCAACTGTCCCCATCTTTCTTCTTTTGCTACCACTGTGTAGCTGCTTATGCTGCTGTCGACCCTAATATGTTGCAACTTTAATGGGAGCCCCTACTTCAAACTATTCCCTAGCATTTGGAAAGAGACCCCGGTCTTGACTGTTCAATCGCAATCATGGTACTAACTGAATTTCACTAATGCTACTAACTAAACTTTAGTTTAATTCAGGGAAGATGTTCCTTCTAACTCACTGGATATGGTCTACCTTCCACTCACAGAAAACTCATTCCTAGGCTTCAACAGTGTACTGATAAAGTGTGGCATGGTCAGCCTCACAGCAACACTGTTAATCCAGGTGCTCCAGCATCAAATTCAGTTCAATTCCTGCGAGTCTATCCTGTAGTACAGTGGTCCTTACTGCCTCCCTTAAGACTTCTGCATGGCTTTCAAACAAAGTGGTGGGATGGGGGACCTATCTTTTAACAAGGAGAAGCAATCCACTTCTACAGGCCCAGACAATTCAAGGCTTTCCGGAGTGTCCTCCCAGATGTCCTCTCCAATGTCTCAGTGTACCACCCTATAAAGACCTAGACTTTAGTGCAGACTTGCTGGGGCTGATTAGTCAACCTTTTCTGAAGTTCTGCTGCTCTTACAGATAGGTCCTGAGCCTGGTTCTCAGAATGAGAACCTTCAAATATGAGAGATGAGCGTTTCTTTAAAGGATGCCAAACAGATCCTCTGGTGTTCACATTTTGCTTTGAAATTTTGATGATCACCCTAAGCCTCTCATTTTCTCTCTTCAAAGCATCAGTGGTGTTCAGCCACCCAGTTCTTCAGTTCTTATAATTACCATTTCCCCCATGCTGCTCCACTCCCAGAGAAAGCGCACAAGCAGGGGCATATCCTTCTGCCTGTGTCCCAGCCCAGAGGCTGAGAAATCTTGCTGTAGCAAGAGGAGCCTGTCCTCCACGTCGTAATCTCGCTTTCCAATAAAAGTCTGGATATGAACATAAATATATCTCTCAAGAACAAGCTATATATTTAAGGCACAGAGCAATTTAAATCTGATTTAAAGAAAACAAGTCTCTAATTCTGTGTTAATCTCTTGTCCCTAAAAACATTTTACCTAGTTCAGGTAGTTGGACTGAAACTTAACATTGCTCTGTCTGATGTTATCTACATTTAAATTAGTTCACTGATTCTAGAGAACATTGGTTACATGTTTGTTTCACATCCATACTACTACAGGGGTTGTCTTCCCTAAAAATAACTTCTATCTTCCGTCTTAAAAATGAGGTGAGAACTTGCAATGTCCCCAAGGACAGTTTTCTTACTTCGAAAGCATAAAGATATAGCACCTCTTCCATTTAAAGATCAATGCATGTGTATAGACAAATTGTTACACCCGAAGAAAATAAACACTACCCAAAGCTAATTACCCTTAACACGTTGATGTATTTCCCACCTATAATGTTTGCTCAAAAGAGGCACACATCCAGATGGATGTGTTTTTAAAAATCTCAAGGAGATAATATATATTATTTATATTATTTAAATTTTGTAATTGTAGTGTGGATTATTTTTGTGCATAAGTTATTTAGAAGATTACTTCAAAGTGTTTATTTCTGTGGCTTAATAATTTGATCATTTTTAGTTTTATTTTATTCTGGTCAGAAGAAAGGATGGGAGGAAAGGCTGCACCATTCATTTTTTTGTTTTTGTTTCTTTGAGATTATTTTGTAACCTAAAATGCTCAATTAAAAAAAATGTATTCTGTAGATGATGAATGTTGAGGTTTGTTGCTCATTTGTAAGAGGTATTGTGTTACTTATTGAGTAGATTTTGCAGTTTCTATATACATACTTCATTATTCCTTGTTTGATCTATCATGGACAGTGATATATCTTAATATCCCCAACTATTACAGTGTGACCATTGTTCAGAGGTTTTGGTAAATCTGCCTTGCTATTTTATACATCTCCTACATGTTTATGCCACTCATCAAAAGAAGTGAACTTTTGCTCCCTTCAATATTTTTGTCTTGAAGTTGGTGTTTGATATTCATGCTTGTACTTTTCCTTCCTATTGTTTGATTTTGAGTGATGTATCTTTGTCTAATATTTTTCTTTTCACATTCTGAACGCCTTTGTTTTAGGTGTTCTCTTGTGGACAGTAATTGGCTACATTTTGAAAAAAGAAATCCCAACAACTTGAGAGTCTTTGCCTTTTAAGAGGCATTTAACATCACCTTTGACTACCACAAAAGGCATATTTCATGTTCTAACATATAGTTTTATACTTTTTTAACATTGTTTTATGCTGTTTCATTTGTGACTCCTATTTGCTCTATAAACCATGTTTTCTTTGCTTTTACTTTCTTTGATGTTTATCTTTTAACGTTTCAAAAGCCTCTTTGGCTGCACATTGACCGATTCTCAGAGTCAAGGAGGAAAGGATCTTTTGAGTACACAATCCTCCACTCTCTTCTCTCCCCACATTTCTCAGGCTTTGTTAATATTAGCTGACGCTTTAAAGTCAGATTTTTTTCATAGAATAATGAATTTTACGTTATTTTAAAAGGAGCAGATGTTTTGATTTTAGATTCATTTCACAACAGATTTACATTTATCCTGGAGAGAACAAGATAAATAGGAACCATGTTTATCTAGTTTTAGAGCCGAATCCTGTCAAATTTAATGCAAAGACTCCATTTTTCAGTTGTAATATTTTAGTATCTCCCAATTAGTTGGAGATGATCTTTAAATAACTGTTTCCTATGGATTTTTTGGAGTTCTCATTTAATACAGATATCTTTTTTATCACCTCCATTTATAAAAAACAACTTGTATCTCAATAATTTTTGCTCCAAACTGTTAAGTGTCGTTCCACTACCTTGTGGCATTGATGCTGCAGATGAGAAATTACGAGATAGCCTCTAACTTGCTTTTTCTTTTCTACATAATCCTTTCTTTTTGCTGAAGTACATTTTAGGTATGTTGATCCTTATAATTTAAAAAATTATTCCAAAATTAAATGAACATATTCATGTTTTGCCTAAGACAGCATGGGAATTGCAATCCACATACAGAGGTCATAGTTTTTTATCCTTGGCCAATGGAGCATTGATTTGTATTTTTTCTTTGATAATTGCTTATGCTGGATCTTTACTCCTAGTCTTCCATCTCTGTTATTTCCTTTCTTAGTATTTCCTTTCAGACCTTTGTATCCTTAAGCATAGATTTAATTTCTTTTGAAGCAACAGCTATGTCTTCTCCCTCCTTTTTTTTTTTAACTTTTCAAATGATTATTCGAGTAGGTTTTCATCCAGGGAAATTCTATTCTACAAGTATGACATCTTTGTCCTCCACTGTTTGCCTGATCCTCCTGATCTTCCAGCCTTGTGGAGAAATGTAATTGGCTTTGGCTCCATCTGTGCTCTGCCCATTGCTGTGCCCTTGGCCTTCTTTTCCTTAGCCAGGCTCTTCCTTTTAGGATGTATTGCTACGTGGCCAGTTTTCACCACTATATGCCCACCGTTCGTGGAGATTTAACCTCCAAATAGATTTTAGAAAGACAGGAGGTGGAGTGAAGAGGAAGAGAAGGGAACAGCTGCACTCTTGGTGTCCCAAAAGGAGTTTCTTGGGTATTCTCCATTGGGGCCCCCAGAGTTCTGGTTAGCACCAGTCCTGGATTGCTTTTTCTTTTGTTATTTTCTTTTCCTTTCCTTTCCTTTCTTTTTTTTTTTTTTTAGATGAAGTCAACCTTTGTCGCCCACGCTGGAGTGCAATGGCATGATCTCAGCTCACTGCAACCACCACCTCTGGAGTTTAAGCAATTCTCCTGCTTCAGCTTCTCAAGTAGCTGAGACTGCAGGTACCCACCACCATGCCGGACTAATTTTTGTGTTTGTAGTAGAGATGGGGTTTCACCATATTGGTGATCTCCTGACTTCAAGCGATCCACCCGCCTTGGCCCGCCTTGGCTTCCCAGAGTGCTGGGATTATATGCGTGAGCCACTGTACCCGGCACAGTGCTGGATTGCTGATGGCATATCTCCCTATCCCTTCATGGTTGCCTTCTCACCAGATGAAGATTTTTCTCAATCCATCTTCACCTGCCTCATCATTCAAGGGTTCCTCCCAGATTCAGGCATGTAGTTGTCTGCTAGTCACAGGAAAGTCCACATTTTAAAACCCTCCACTCTGCCATCTTGGTTATTTCCTGAGAATCTTTGAGAGACTGCACCAGGGGCTGCTGCTCAGATGCCCTGTTAGACTAGGAGTGTGGTTATTGTCCTTTACAGAAAAAAACAAACAATATCAAACTAGCCGCGAAGAAAAGCATGAAGGATGTAGGAGGTATCTCGTAGGAAGTAAAACTTAAAATCCAAGTTACTGGAAAGGCAAGGGTGATGCTGGTTCTCAGTAATAAATGGAATCAGGGACTTCAACAATGCTACAATTCTTCTTCATCATTCCCTATCTATCTTCTCTCTCTCTCCTGTTCTTCTCTCTCTCTCTTCCTCTTTCCCTCCTGATTCTGGACCAATCTATTGTAGCCAATGAATAAGGTTATCTTAAAAAATGTAACTCTCCATAGAAACCACGTGTTTAAAGTAGAGGAATAAAAATTTTCAAAAAATAAAAGTTTGCATTTTTTAGAATAATCATGGGGAGAAAATGGACAGAAAAACAAACAATCGACCAACCAACAACCAAATAGCTGAACAAATAAATAAATGAGTCCACAATATCATCCTCTGTTCTTGTTTAGTACAAATTTATCTAATGATATGTACAGACATACTTTAAAAACTTAAACAGCATTAGTCATAATGAAAATCAGCAGTCCCAAGTCCTGTTCGTTCCCTGTCCCCTAAGACAACTGCTTTCAATTTTTAGCCATTTTTTTTTCTAGTCTCAATCTCCATATTACCCATTTTTTTTTGAGACAGGGTCTTACTCTTGTTGCCCAGGCTGGACTGCAATGGTGTGATCTCGGCTCACTGCAACCTCCGCCTCCCGGGTTCAGGCGATTTCCTGCCTTAGCCTCCCGAGTAGTTAGGATTACAGGCATGCACCACCATGCCCGGCTAATTTTGTAGTTTTAGTAGAGACAGGGTTTCTCCATGTTGGTCAGGCTGGTCTCGAACTCCCAACCTCAGGTGATCCGCCCCCCTCGGCCTCCCAAAATGCTGGGATTACAGGCATGAGCCACCATGCCCGGTCTCATATTACCAAATATTATATTGGCATTACTATATTTCTTAATATCATAATCGTAGACGTTACTAAATTTTTTATTGAAAGTGAACATTCAATTCTTTTACATACTCACATACCCTTGTCCTTCCTCTAGTCTCAGTATAGCTAAATCATGCTTATTGGCGAATTTGGTAGTTTGTCCTTATGTTATTATTATTGTGATAATGTAAGTATTATTTATTACTAAGCCGTGTGGTATATGGTAAATATATTTTTCTTCTTATGTAATGTTTTTCCCCTTGTGAATCTGCAATTGTTTTTTTAACTTTATTTTTGTTTTTTATATCATTATTGCTAATACTTCCCAAAATCTTTAATGCAATTATTAAACTACTAATTTTCATTTTTCCTTGTGGTCAAGGATTGGTGCTAGAGAATGCTCAGAATTAGTAGAAATGGCGCAATACTGGAAGAAGTAAAGCCTTTCCTGATTTCTCAGAACTGGAAATCATTTCTCCTTTGAGAATTCCCATTGAGTGTATCCCTCATGGTCCTGAACCTTTCTATCTTATCCTACCTATTTGTCTGTGCACCTTATCTTTTCTACCAGAGTGTTTTTGCTCTTAGAGGGTAGGGTATGTGTCTAATTCATTGTCACAAATGCCCAATCAGTGTTTTTATGAGAGGCCACCCCAGAAATACAGGGAGAATTAAAAAAATCTGCAATTCACTCTAATATGTTTACATCGTTTCTGTTTTCCTATTGAATAGGTACAGTTAAGCTGATGGAGGAAGACTGAATTTCATGAACTTAATATGTGTGCTGTGTTGAAATACTTAACAGAGAGTTAGATATAGGAAACTTAGGGACTTTAAGTAACTTCTCCAGTAAGTGGCTGAACTAGGGTTCGAAGGCAGGTACAACTGTAAATCCTGTGCCCTCATCCACCACCTTCCGGGCTCAGTTCAAAGCCAAAGGCAGGTGGCAATGCCTCAGCACATTGCTCTGGTCTCTAAGATGATTTTTATTTTTATAATGGGAGTGCTAACCTCTTTTTCTTCCATATAACCTCAAAGTCTGTAATTTAAAAAATAATATCCTTGAATTCTAAAAGAAAATTCATTTTTAGCGGATGCAAACATTTCATCTGAAAAGCTTCTAAAAACAGTATTTGCCATCTCTGAGCCCCGGGTACTCTGTGCTCACGTCTGTTACAATTTTTAAAATACACCTTCCAGGATTTGTAAAGACATGTAAAGAGTTATCTTGAATGAGGCATGGCCTGGTTTGACGTTGTTTTCCGTTTGTAAATCCCTCAAGACAAACACCTGCCTTCTAGGTCATTTCAGGAAGAGCAAGGATCCCAGAATAGTGAAAAAAAAAAAAATCTTTCAGCATTTAGTGGGTTTCCGTCGAGTCTACCAGTAGAGGGCGTCTAACCATCAGCCATCGTCTCTAAAACTTCCCTGGAAGCGCTCAGGCACCAAATTTATGGTCTTGTACTTTTTCGAGCTGCCAATTAACAGAATGGGCAAACCCATTTTCCCTTCATTTTGCAATTGTCTCACATTGTGTAAATGAAAATGCCTGCCTGCTGGGCCTCGAGGTGGTGCTGGGGATTTGAGGGGCTGCGTAAGAGAGAAAAACACAGCTTTCCCTTCACATAGAAAATTGGAATAAATTATATGCAAGACATTTTTAATTTTGGCATTGTGTTTACCTGGTTCATCCATCTCAATTTGGCGACAGGCATGTGGCTTTCTCAGCTATTTATTTATAAGGCCTTGTATGTGAATATGCCAAATGTTTTGCTTTTTTTTTTTAAACACATCTCTATGAACTCAATGAATTATACAACCTCAGACTATTAGCAGGGTCTACGGCGATCATTAGTAGACACTGGTCAGCGTACAGATGAATAGACTGATGCCCCGGAGGCTGCAAAGCCTTTGACCAAGGTTCTCCAATTAGTTAAAAGAACAGTAGGTACCAAAACCCACGCCGACCACACTCCCCAAATCACTTACTTAATCCTTTGGATCGGGAAACCCATTTAACACTTCTGATTAGGAAATCCCCTGTAACCAGTCCCTGCAGGAACCCAGATCATAACGTCAGAGCCACTGGGGCAATGAGATTCTTTTATGAAGATTTTTCAGAGGGTTTAATAACACTCAAAGGCATACATGTGGATTGGCTTTAGTGCTGGGATTTAGATCGACTCTCACTTATGTAGCCCAGTTTACCTTCTTTCTTCTCATGCATGCATTTGTCCTTCTGAGCTAATATTTTCCACTTTTCTCTACCCGAGGCCACCTTGAGGAGACAAGGTTTTAAAGGGAAAGTCATACCTATTACCATGATTCACAAAATCCTGCGTGATCTAGCCCCTAGCTACTGACTGATCTGCTCCACTTTCTGTCTGTTCTTTCACCCACCGTGAACACTACTAGCCCATCATTGGCACTGTAAGCTCGTTCCTGCTGTGAAACCTTTACACAAGCTGTTCCCTTTACCTGCAGTTTTCTTGTCTCAGATCTTCTCCTGGCTGGGTCTTTCTCCTCCAAGTATCAGCTCTTCCTCCGTGAATCCATCTCTGACCAGTGGAACTAACTGGCCACCCACTGGTGCTTTACCCCATCAACTTGTGTTATTTCTTTATATCACCCTTGTAACTCACTGACAATTTTTTCGACTTTGTATTTACTTTTGTCTTTCAACATACTCCCATGACTAGAATGTGTAGTTCATGAAAGCAGGAATCTCATCTTCCCTTTTCACTATTTTCTCTCCAGCTCTTTGAACAGTCTTTGACTCATAACAGGCACTCAAATCAGGCTATAGAGAAATGTTCATTTGAGCATTATGTAAGGAATCTTTCCTTAAGCCTGTTGTCATACAGCAGCCACAAGCCACTTTCTCTTCAGAGGGAGTTCAATGTCTTCCTGACCTTTGGAGATTTCTTTTCCTTGAGCGAGCCACAAGCTGCAATTGGTGCTAACTCTAGGGTCTGAATTTGGGCTGTAGCAGCCTCCTCCTCAACACGTAGACAAATCTGGTCTGGCTGCATAATAAGCACAAATCACCTGCCTTTGCTCTCCTTGGGACTCTAGAAGTCCCTCACTAAGGTTATTTCTGCCATAAAACTCTGTGGAGCAGAGTCACATGGAAGGCATAGACAAGTTGTGGGCAATGAGTTAGGATATTATCTCAAAATTGACTTTAAAGGGATGAGCAAAAATATCTTAATCAATTAGTCTCATGGGACTAAGAAACATCTTGGAATACCCAAGGTATGTGGTGAGGTCTGCCCACTCATTAAAGTTCTTAGATCCTCCGGGAGGACAAGTTTAATACATTTCCTCCGTCTCTCTTAAAAGCTAATGTTGTTTCTTTTGGAGGAATGAACGAGGCCCTTCTCTTTGCTCCATATCTCAGTCTTGTGCTATAATCGGTGTGGCGAAATTAGGTGTTAAGAGGAGTTTGAGAGAGTCAAAGAGGAAGGAATTCCACTGCACGTAACTGTTCAGCCATCACGATTTCTGCCCTCTCCCCAACCCACGTCAAGGAGCAGAGGTGCAACTGAAGACTCAGTGTCTGGACTTGTGTATCAGTGGTGTCTAATACTATCATTATCATTATTCCTAATAATTAGGACTAATGGACACCATTGACTGAACGCTTGTTCTGTGCTAGGTGCCATCCTAGATGCTTCCTATAACTTGTTTTACCTGATTCTCACAGCAGTCTTACGAGGTGTTAGTTTTCTATTTTGCAGGTAAGAACACCAAGCCTCAAGGAAATTTAGGGCCCATATCTGAGGCCACTTAGATGGTAAAGTCACGATTCAAATGTGGTCCTAGAACACGCCAGCACTTCACAGCCTTTCCCCATACTCCAATGCTGTGAGCCACTAGAATGGCTCTTTCTACATGCACTGACTCTGTAGGGATTTACAGAAGCCAAAGATTCTTAAGGGGTCACTGGTGCTTTCACATTTACTTAAACAAACAAAAACACATGAGTCACCCAGACTGAAATGTGCATGTTGGTTAGACTGTTCGCAATACAGACTTCATGGTGATAGAAGATACTGCATTTCTTTATTTTCAAGCTTGAACACTCATCAGTTCAAGTTTATTACTTTTGTTTATTTATTTAGCAAATGCTAGGTGTTTGAACTGTCCAGACCAATGCTGAGAACTGGTAATAGGGTAGTAGACAAGGTCAACATTGCTTCATTCTCTGAAATAACTTACAGTTTAAAATTCTCATTGGAGGAGAAGAAAAAAAATCATAACTGCCATTTTCTAAATCTTTTAACTTGCCAGAAAACTGTTTCATCCTTAGCAACAGTTATTAAGAAATGAATTCTGTTGTTGCATTTGTCCTGGCCCTTCTCTGCTTCAACTTGTTTCTGGTATCATTCACAAGATGTGTATTGATAATAAAAGGTTCCAATATGGGGTGGCCTCTGACAGAAAGGAAGGCAGGTGGATTACTTACTCAGCCTTGTAGGTAGCCCTTTACCAAAGACTAATGACCAGGCCCCCATTTATTCTATTCTTCATAGGGCCCCAGAGCTAGATGAGGCCATTGTTATTCTTTAAGAGCCCCAGTAACAGAACAAAAAATATATGTCAAAATTAAAAAATGAAAATTTCATAAAATAAAGAACTGAAACTCCAGATTGAATAAATTACTTTCAGGAAAAAAGTGACAAATGTTACCAGCAGTGGATATATTCAGATTATGCTAATAAAAGTCAAGGTTAAAGAAAAACTAGAAAAAAAATATTATGCCTTCTTTAAAGCAGAAAATTATCATATAGGCCTCAGGTTTCTCCACAAAGACCATTTCAACACTGTAAGAAAATAGAATAATGTCTACAAGTCTAAGAGAAGGAAGTATGACCCAACACTATTATACCTAGCTAAGTTTTTCAGGAGTATAGGTAGCATACAGTCATTCTTAAATGCCAAAGAACTTAGGAAGTTCTTTGAAATGACTCCTCCTTGAAAAAAAAAAAACCACCCAAATCTTACTTGATGAAATTTAGCAACCAATGATGAATGGAAAAGCTAAAAGTTACTCATGCCTCTGAGGAGTTTCCAGACTTAGGAAGCAAGTAGTGTTGTTTGGATATAAGACATTGCTGAGCTTTATGAAAACTGTGTGGCATAGTGGAGAGATCCTTGGATCCAATCTTAGTTTTATCAAAAACTTACTGTGTTCAAGAATATTTCTCTTAATATCTGGGCCTTAGTTTTCTGCCTCTGAAAAACAAAACTACCCTAGCTATATACTCCCAATATACAATGAAAGACACAACTTAAACATCCCCAAATAATGGTGCCATTTCTCTCCCATCAAATTCTGCATCTGCTTACAACCCTGGATTGATATTCTTTTTTGATACCCATTTACACTCTATGTCAGTGATATTTGGGGCACTCCACAGTTGGTTATCCCTCTGGTCAGTTTACTGCTTAGTCAAGGGTTTTGTTAAAAGCCAAGGCTTATTCAATTGAGGCCTCATCTTGCTTGCTATGACATCATTAATCATGGACTTGGCTGGGCAGCCACTCTGGGACTTGGCTGAACCCCAGCAGCTGTATTGTTAGCAGAAGGTTACCCTGCAAATTGTGATACTGCTTTTCTTTCTGGGTTTGCAGCAAAAGCTTCCTTTGCTGGCAAGGTTTTAGGGAGGACATTCAAAGACAGGACTTTTTAGCTCTACAGTTCTTTGCTTTCTCCTTTCCTCTGATGGGGACATATGTGAGGTCTGTGTCTCTTGGATTTTCCTACCACGCTGACAATAAAATAGCCATCACTGCCTTCTCTACAGCAAAAGATACAGAGCTAAAAATGGTGAGGGGAGGGATAGGAAGGCCAATGCCTGGCATAACTGCCTGTGCTATGGGTGCCCATGACATCATGTGATTCTTTAGATAAGAGTGTTTGCCACGCTGTCTATCTACTTGTTTGTATCTCTCAACAGGCACAATCACAATTCTGCATTTTATTGGTATTGCATGACTAACAACACATTCCTGCTACATAGGAGTGCCATTAATGTTTGCTAAATAGCTGAACCAATGGAAGCCAAGGCAAGGGAATCACAGGGGGACAGTTGATGATAAGCAATGCAGGTAATACAGGGTTTATTTATTCATTGGCACAAGTAATCCATTTGTTTGAGCCAGCACACTGGAAAGAGTGTCTACAACAGACACACTCAGCATCAGGTCCTACCTATGCATCTATCTTATACCTCCATACTTCTCCACCCTACCTTAGCCCCAACAGCCAAGGGTGATGAATGTAGCCCAGTCTCCATCATCTTTCTATGGACTAGAAACCATTTGTGTTTGACCCTAGGTTCTTATTTAGCCACATGGATACTGTAGACCATCACCTGTGACTATGCCAGTTACAGTAGAAATCATGGCCTGGCAACATGCTTCTTCTCTCTTCTGTTGCTCATTTTGAAGTCAATGTCCAGATTTTAAATTTCTGCTCACTTATTTAATGAGTGCATTCTTTTTGCCAAGCACTCTTCTGGGCTCTAGAGATATCACGATGCCTCAGACTCAGTATCTGCCCTCAGGAGGCATTAAATCTTACTTTTGACTCATTCCCCCAGTAGTACTTCTAATAACCTAATGCCTTTGGGTTAATTTGCTCATCTTCCTTTCTAGGGCTTTTTCATTGTAATGATGGCATCAGATGGGACAGTATAGATATAAAAACGTACATGAGTTTATTATTTGGAGTGACCATAGCCAAGGTCAACAGGAATATAATAGGCCAGTAAAACCTATCATATATCTAAATAAACAGGACCAATTTTTCCTTATATACACAAGGTTCAAATTCTCCTCCTCATAGTCTCATTTTTAGTATGTGGTACTATCTCTTATAATCCCCACAAAATCTCCCCCAAGATGGAATCAGCTGGACTGTCATTTCTTTCATGGCTCTTTATCTCATTTGCATGGGGCTCTTCCCATCATTATTAGGAGGGGCCATGTTGAAGGTACCCAGATTAATGCAGGCAAGGTGGGCTCTTGGCAGAACACTCAGGGACAAATATTTGCACTTTGTCTTCAATCTTGAGTCATTGCATCCCCACCAAAATCGTAAGAATAGAAACATGTTGTAGCTTCCTCCTCTATTTTTTTCAAGACGTTTTATTAATAACCTGTACCATCCTCCTTCAACTTACCAGTAATACATTTTTTTCCCACTTCCCAAACCTGGGTATTTTTTCCCTCCTGCAATATGATGGATCCCTCCTCTTCCCAGTACTACCTATCCAATATCTATCACCTCTAATTCCAAGAGTTAAATTAAAATGAACTTCATCTTTAATACAAGGGCTTTCTCCAAATTTCACATTTCTTCTAGTGATGTCCCTATTCTACAGTTTCCTATAACAGAAAACTTGGAGTTATCTTGTTTCTTTCATTTTCCCTATCCCCCGTTTTCGGTTAGTCACCCCTGTTGAATATTATCTTGAACATTCATTGGGTCAACCTCTTTCTCCAACACTACAGTAACCTCTTCAGTCCGTGAACACGTATGCAAATGCACACACCTGACCACTATCACCTCCACTGCCTTACATACAGATCATGGCCATAAATTTTCAGCTGATCTCTCCACTGGCACACTCTTGAAATGCCAAAGCATCCTGTACTCTACCCCCAAATCCAACTTCCTGAAATCTTGCTTTCTTAACTCAGAGTCAATACTTAATGTCTTCCATGGTGTTATCCCATCTCTTCCTGCCCATGCGACTGCCTCTGCGATAGAGGTACCTCCACTCACGTGCTACTTCTGCCCATGTCTGGCAATGCTAATCTCTCCTTTCATTAAACTCCTGCTGACATTGTGTCTTTATTTCACTCTTAAAAGTTTTGTAATCGTTTTCATATGTTCATCTTGTCCATCTTCTCCTCTGGTATCCTAAAATTCAGGAGGTCTGCAAAACATAATTTAGCATTCACTTCTTTAATATTTCATGTGTTTTAGTCTTTTTGCGCCAAGCCAGATCCAGGCAAATTCACATGCCTTTTAAAAAATTCAGTAGAGAGAGTCTATAGGTGAATTTATTCCTTAATCTTTTGAGCCACTCTTCAACTCTGGTTTTGGACAAGTCCTCTCTCCACCTTTGAATTGCCTAAGGATTGCTTCCTTGCCAGTGAGCTCAGCCTCTCTCCCTCCCCGTCCCCTCTAATCTGATTCTGATCCCACCTCAGCTGGGACGGCTCTGCTTGTATCCCCGCTCCCCACCCCCGCCCCCCCGCCCGCCCCTTCTTCCTTCCCGATCACTTCATGACTGAGCCGCGTAAGAGCAATACATATGAACAACAACTAATATTTATTTAGCTCTAACGATGTGCTCAGACTGTGTTAAGCACTTTCTCTCATTTAATCCTCACAAAAAAACCCCTCTGAGGTAGGTAAATGTTTTCTGGAAAGAAACCACAGAGGGCCTGTGCCACTTCCATGGAAACAAAGGCTGTTTTCAAACACTGTTAAGAAACTGTTTCTATCTTAGGGTTTCAATGACCTGGATTGTCCATGTGTGGAAGAGAAAAAAAAGTGAGAGAGAGGGAAAGAAAGGAAGAAAAAAATTGCTAAGGGAAGCTCTCTTCTTTTAATGCATTGGTTAATTAATCAATTAATTTTGGGTTATGCACAGGCACTTTCTTCTCTGTAATTAGAAGGGAAAAAAAAGCAGGACTTTGTGCTTCTGGGGAATGCTCTGATACTGAAAGGTGCAGGCTTTGCTGCTGAAGTTTCTCTTCTCTCCCCAAGACCCATCCGTAGGTATTTCAGTGTTGAATAAACAGGCCTGCACGTTGTGTGCCGGCTCAGGACACCCTGCTGAGAGTATGTCCTTAATACCAACAATGCGACACATTTATTCTAAGCTGACCCCACTGACCCTCAAAAGTTTGTTCCCTCAACTGGGTCTCCGTGGCCCTTTCATTCGCCTGAATTCCCTACACAAAGCCCTTGTCACATTCACAGTTCTCTTGCAGCTAAACTGGGATGGGAAGAGAGGGGGAGTGGAAAAGAAGTTGAAAATAGCCAAACCTTGATCCTCCACCTAAAAGAAAGTGAGGACATTTGCATGTTAAACCAGCCGCACACATTTCAGCTTCCTCTCTCACCCACATCCACCCCCATTTTAACACATTCTTTTCTAAAATCCTGAGAATTGGGGCCCACATCCCCATCTGAAGGAACTAGAGGTCAGTGTAGATAAGAAACCCCACTGTGAAGAAAGCTCTTTTCTCTTCTTTAGATTTGTAATTATCGAGAGTTTTAAAAAACATTTATATTCCAAATGGAAGGCTCTAGCTTTTAGAAGGAGGAGAGAAAAGATACTTTTGGCTTTAAGGGTACGTTTTATTCCCTGTCTCTGCCCATGCCTCCTTCCCACCCCTGTGCTGTTTGTTTATCTTTGATCAGTGGAGGCAGTAGTTCAAGGAAGAATGACATCACTGGCTGTGAAAAAATCTGCTGTTTTATGCTTTTCCTCATCTTTTAATTATCAGATTCTTCTCTGCCACTCACCCACCAGGAGTGGAAATTGCCTATGAATTTAGGATGGATTGGCTTACTTCAAAGAAGAGTCTATCCTAGCCAGCATCCTCTCATTTTTCTTTCTGTTATTAGTTTTTATCTCTTCAAACCCAATGTAATGAGAACGCTCCCCTGAGTACAAGTAAAGCTGATAAAGAACTCTGAGGGTACATTTGTGTTTTTCCACATGTCTCCATGAGGGGAGAAAAATAGGCCAATACACGTTTTATTTCATTAGCATTCACACTTGAGCTGGGGAAGACTCACTTTAATTTCCCATCATGCATCGGCTCCCACAGCCCTTGACCCTAGGAATCGCCTCTGAAGAGGGGGAACAATGGTGAGAACTCTTGTGATATTTGACATCTTGATGGGCAGAGATTGTTGTTGTTGTTTAATCTAGGGGAAATTCATGTAACATAAATTTAACCATTTTAAAGAGAACAAGTCAGTGACAATTAGTGCTTTTACAATATTGTGGAACCATCACCTCTATCTAGCCCTAAAATAGTTTCATCACCCCCAAATAAAGTTGAATACTCATGAAAGAGTTTATCACCAGTCTGATTTCTAGAATGTATTTATCTATTCCGGATACTTCCTGTAAATAAAGTCACAAAACCTGTGACCTTCTGTATCTGGCTTCTGTCACACAGCATAGTGTTTTTGAGGTTCACCTATGTTGTAGAATGTATCTGCATTTCATTTATTTATACGGCCAAATAATATTCCATTGTATATATCATAGTTTATGTATTCATTCTTCTCCCGATGGACATTTAGATTGTTTTCAACTTTTGGCTATTGTTTTCCACTACTGTGAGCAGTGACATTATGATCATTACTGTATAACTGTGTAAATATTCATTTGAGTACCTATGTTCAGTTCTTTCTTCTTCTTCTTCTCTTTTTTTTTTTTTTTTTGAGAGGGAGTCTTGCTCTGTTGCCCAGGCTGGATTGCAGTGGTGTGATCCCAGCTCACTGCAACTTCTGCCTCCTGAGTTAAAAAGACTCTTATGCCTCAGCCTCCCAAGTAGCTGGGATTACAGGTATGCACCACCACGTCCAGCTAGTTGTTTTGTTTTGTTTTGTATTTTTTGTAGAGATGGGTTTTTGCCATATTGCCCAAGATGGTCTCAAACTCCTGGCTTCAAGTAATCTGCCTGCCTTGCCCTCCCAAAGTGCTGGGATTACAGGTGTGAGTCACCACACCTGGTCGCTGTCTTCAGTTCTTTTGGCAATATATCTAGGAGCAGAATTGCTGGGTTATACAATAATTCTATGTTTAACTTTTTGAGGAATTGTCAAATTGTTTCTCACAGTAGCTGAACCATTCTACCTTCCCACTGCAATACATGGGGGTTCCTATTTTTCCACATCTTTGCCAAATTTGTTATTTTTCTATTTTTTTTTTGTTACAGCCACCCTCATGAGTATGGTAACTAAATGTATTGTATAACCTAGTGGCATCTCATTACAGTTCTGATATTCTTCTTTTTAACTACTAGTAGTGTCGAGCATCTTTTTGTGTGATTTTTGGCCATTTGTACACCTTCTTTGGAGAATGCTTATTTAAGTCATTTGCCCATTTTTAAATTAAGCTGTTTGTCTTTACACTGTTGAGCTGTAAGCATTCCTTATGACTTCTGGATACTAGACCCTTATCAAACAAACATTTTTTAATTTGATAAAGTCAAGTTTATCTATTTTTTCTTTCATTGCTTGTGCTTTTAGTGTCCTATATAAGAATCCATGACTAAATCCAACATTATGAAGATTTATCCTTATGCTTTATCCTAAGGGTTTGATGATTTTAGCCTTTGTATTTAGGTCATTGTCCCATTTTTAGCAATTTGATTTTGTATGTTGATCCTGTAGCCTGAAACTTTTTGCTAAATTTGCTTGTTAGTTCTTATAGTTTGTGAGTGTGTGTGTGTGTGTGTGAATTCCTTTGTATTTTCTTCATATAAATTGTGTCATTTGAAACTAATGATAGTTTCACTTCTCACTTTCTAATTTGGATAACTTATTATTATTTTTCTTGCTTAATTGTTCTTGCTAGAACTTCTAGTACAATGTTGAATGGCCATGGTGAAAGTGGGAATCATTTTCTTGTTCTTGATCTTAGGGGGAAATATTTTAGTCTTTCATCATTGAATATGATGTTAGCTATCAGGTTTTTGAAATATTCTTTGTCATATTAAACAAGTTCCCTTCTATCCATAGTTTTCTGATTTATTCTTAATTACAGAGGGCATTGGTTTTAATTAAATGCTCTTGCTACATCAGTTGAGATAATATATTTTTTTGTTCTATTAATGCGGTGTGTTGTATTGACTAATTTCCTTTTATGAACTACTCTTGTTTTCCTGGTGTAAACTCTTCATGGTCATGGTATAGAATCCTCTTAATATTCTGTTGAATGCATTTTTCTTTTAAAGCACATAGGAAACAAGAAGAGGAATTACAAGCGAATAATTCAATAGTATTACTTTTTACTTTTACCTATTTAGTTATTTTTACAGGAGTTCTTTATTTCTTTAGATGAGTTCAAGTTCAAATTACTAGAGTCTTTTTGGTTCAACCTGAAGAACTCCCTTCAGCATTTTTTAATAAGGCAGATCTGCTAGTGATTAACTTCCTCAGCTTTTGTTTATCTGGGAATATCTTAATTTCTCCATCATTTTTAGAAGGACAATTTTGCCAGTATAGAATCCTTGGTTGATAATTTTTTTCTTTCAGTGCATTCAATATATCATCCACTGCCATCTTGCCTCCGTGGCTTCTAATGTAAAATTGTCTATTGATTGTATTGAGGATCCTTTATGTGTGACAGTTCACTTCTCTTTTGTTGATTTCAAGATTGTCCTTTTGTGTTTGGCTTTGACAGTTTAATTTAATGTATTCTGGTATAGATTTATTTGAGTTAATTTTACTTAGAGTTCATGAAGCTTTTTGGATGTGTAGATTTACGTATTTCACCAAATTTGAGAAGGTTCCCTGCCATAACTTCTGCCATTTTTTTTCCTTCACATTTGCATCTTTCTTCTCCCTCTGGGACTTTCATAGTGTGTATCTTAGTATGTAGTATGAAAGTTTTCCATCAGCCCCTTACATGCTGTTCATTTTTTAAATTATTTTTTTCTTTCTGCTCCTCAACATGAATAAATCCAGATGTCTTTTTTTCCATAGTTTTTGGATTCTTTCTCCTGCCTTCTCAAATCTGCTATAAAACCCCTCTAGTGAATTTTTCATTTTAGTTGCTGTGCTCTTCAGTTACAGATTCATTCTTATACTTTGTAGCTCTTTATAATCCTTAACTCATTTACCTTTATTTCTTTATCTTATTTATCTAATTACTGACACTCTCTACTTCTTAATACATCATTTTCCTGGTTTTCTTTATTTCTTTGTCTATGTTTTCCTGTAGTACTTTGAATATATTTAAGACAATTTGATCAATGAATCTTTGTCTAATAAGTCCAATGACTGGGCTTCCTCAGGGAAAGCTCCTATCAATTTAGTTTTTCATGTGAATGGACCATATTTTTTTGCTTCTTTGTGTGCCTTGTAATTTGTTTTTGTTGAAAAATGGACATTTTTAATCTAATGTAGTGACCCTGTGATTCAAATTCTCCATTTTGCCCGTGATTTTCTGATGTTGATTTTTAAGGTCTATAGCAATCTGTTTGGTCACTTTTTTCAAACCATTTTTTCTGAAGACTGTAATTCTTGTCACATGTATTCACTGAAATCTCTGTTAAATTATCCCAGCAATCAACCAATGACTTTACAGAAATTTGATTAACGAGCCAAAAAGAAAAGAAAAAAGTTATTACTCTCTCCATCTTTATATTTTGACTGTTAGCTGAGACACTCCTTCACTGTTAAGTCAGGCTACAACTTTACCTTACCCTTCACCTCCTGCTTGCAGGGAGCTCATAATTTGTTGGAAGTGCAAGTCAAGATCTTCTCAGATCTTATCTGAGCATGTGTGCAGTCCTGGGCAT
Organism: Cacajao melanocephalus; assembly: GCA_963573385.1. Classification (NCBI taxonomy): domain Eukaryota; kingdom Metazoa; phylum Chordata; class Mammalia; order Primates; family Pitheciidae; genus Cacajao; species Cacajao melanocephalus. The sequence continues at coordinate 30,009 of CAUYLG010007814.1, read as the reverse complement.
ACATGATGTACTCTGTCTTCCTCAGTACCCTCAAAGGCTTTTCTAAACCCATATTCTCACAAGACACTTCCTCGTTAGCCTTCTCCTTCCTGTGCTCTTGCATTTACCTTCTGCTTGCTCCATTTGTTATCCATTGACCTAGGTGGGAACTGATAAGAGTATGTTTTAAATCTTTCTGCAGAGACCATTGCTGATGCCTGCCAAAAGTCAGATCCAGCCTGAGGAAGTCTGTCAAAACAGGACTGCCAAACAGGTAAAAATGCACAAACACTGAAATTTAAAGAGTAGGTCAATATTATCTTCTTGACACCAGCAAGACACACCAGGAATGTGAGTTGTAATCATCATGGCTGCTGCCACAGTACTAGGGAATTAAGAGTGGTAGGCAGGCAAGCAACAATGCCACAGTACTCTTCATTAAAATTCAGGTAACGTTTTTACTTTTTATATTTTCCCAAGGACTCTCCTGGTGGTTACAATTCTTTTATTAGAATCCAGAATTCTAAAAAAGTTGATTCTGTTGATTTTTGCCAACTATGGCCATTTCAGTGGAGGGACCATTCTTTGATCACCCTACTTTGCCAACTTCCCTGATGTACCTCCCTAATTTGCTTTTATCTGTTTTATTTATTTTGTGGGCTCCCAGAGGAAATGACCAACCTATTGAACTTCCTTTCCACAATGTGTGTGTGTGTGTGTGTGTGTGTGTGTGTGTGATGCGGAGGGCATATAAAAAGAGAGGTATAGTAGAAGGGAGGGATTGTAGAAAAGGAGCAAAAATGTGAAACTCAATTTAGGACTTCCTTCTAGGAGAAGTTGTAGCTAATCTCTTTCCCTTGCATACCTTCAAAGCCCAGTATAGTGAAAAAAAAAATATATATAGATATATATATTTTGTTAAGGAGGTATAAAGTACACAAATGCATAAAAGGACAGCTTGCTCTCAGACATGCTGCCAGAACAAAAGATACTCTTGCAAAAATGACAAGTCAGTGATCTTCAAATAATGTTTGATCTCTTCATGAGCTCCTGCTCAAAAAAAATAAACTTTAACTGCATGCAACAGCATGGATGAATCTCACAAACCTAATGTTGACAGAAAGAAGATGAACAGAAAAGCATACATACTTTTGATTTAATTTATACATATTTCAAAAGCAGACAAAACTATTACAGGATGCAACATATCAGGTGATGGTTAGTGTTGTTAGGGACAGTGATTAGAAGATGCTCCTAGGGTAGCTTATATAGTGCTGGTAATGGGATGGAGAGCTGGCACCCCATGTTTTTTGGTGCTCCAGCAGGGAATTATTGCATAACATATTTATAGACAGAACATGACCAAAAGAAAAGTTGGTCAGCCATGCAAACATAGAAAAAAGAAATATACAGAATCCAAGCAAATAACAGGAAAGAGTACTTTGCTTAAGTTCACACTTTAGTTGGGATTATTTTGATTGCACCTATCAGAAAATCTTGACTCAAATGGATGAAATAATATTGAAAATATATCATTAAGTAAGTACCTTGGCTCCAAGATTAATTCAATAATTTAACCTTAACCACAGATTCCGATTCTCTGTTTTTTTCATTTTGCCTTCTATACTAAAATCCCCCTCATGTTCTTAATATAGCTGTTCACAGTTCCAAGCATCATATGCGACCTGAACATGACAGAGAAACATGAAATCCACATTATTCCCCTGTATCTTTTTATCCATGAAGAAAAAAATTCTAGATCTTCAAAAGTATTTGCTTTAAGTTGGAACTGGATCACATTTCAGTCCTAAATCATTCAATGGCCTTGAATTCCATCTTTTGTGATATGTTTGTCTACATCTGATTTCTTTGTAGTTTACATTTTCCTGTTATTATGGTACTTTTATTTTCAACCAGAGTCATATTTCTTTAAAAAAAAAAAAGAAAGGCAGATCATGAGGTCAGGAGATCGAGATCATCCTGGCTAACATGGTGAAACCCCGACTCTACTAAAAATACAAAAAAAATTAGCTGGGCCTGGTGGCACGTGCCTGTAGTCCCAGCTACTCTGGAGAATGAGGCAGGAGAATCACTTGAACCCAGAAGGTGGAGGTTGCAGTGAGCTGAGATTGTGCCACTGTACTCCAGCCTGGGTGACTGAGTGAGACTACATCTCAAAAAAATAAAAATAAATAAATAACTAAAATGTCCAGAAAGGCAAATATATATAGAAAGAAAGTAGATTCTTTGTTGCCTGGGGCTAAGATGGGAATGGGAAGTCAGTGACTGGAAAAGGGCATCATGTGAATGACGCAAATGTCCTAAAATTGTACGACTCTGTAAATTTAAAAAAAATCATTGATTCGTATTTTTATGTTAAGTATCAATAAAGCTGTATTTCTAAAAGTGTTTAATTCATTCTCATTTGTTGTAATAAATTTTTAGGTCCTCATTCATCTTTTTTGAATTTGGTTTTATTTACTTATTTATTCACTTATTTATTTATGCTTTCTTGAAATAGTTTCCCCTGGTTTGTTATATGTTGTTTATTGCTGTTGTCCAAGTTTACTTGATCATTTTTCTATAGTGGTCTTAAAATTTTACCTTGTGATTTTATTTTATTGGTATTCATAACAAAATCAATTTCCTCTTACATACCAATATAAAGACAGAGATGGTAACTACTTACTTCAGCTTATAAAAGATGAGAAGTAGGATATCTTACTCCTTGCCTCTCACTCATTATCCTATCACTTCTTAGTTTCAATAAATAATTCTGGAATGTTCTGATCAAGAAAATTTTCAAATGACAAAATCCATATCCCAGTAATCCCAGATATGTTCAATTTTATAATTATATTACACCTCCTTTCAAGGATTTAATTATTTCACCAATTTTATTGCTCACCTTCACTTCTTTTATACCCTGTTTTATCTGTTAATTTCTTAGTTCCAGTGTATTTTAACATTTGATTAGGTAAATATCTGTTAAGAATTTAATATGAGCCAAGTGTTGTGGCAGGCTCTGGGGATATAGTAATGGAGAGGATTAATTTCCATACATACAATGGTTATTGTATATTAAATGAATGGGTATCACATTTGAACTTTAGCATTCTTACATATCATATGAAATTTTCAGGAACGGTGAGAATTATGTGTTGTATGTTCTATTCATTTTTATTTTTATTTTTAATTTAGAAGGTCATTAGGTTGGGGTAGCTCCAGTGCTTTAAGTAAGCAACTGAAGCTCAATATAAATGGTAAAATGAAACAAGGGACTTTACCAATCAGAAAACAGCAACTAGCCTCTAACGAGGGTCTTTTCTCTCCAACCAATCAAATAGGTTTTCTTTCTCTTACTTGCACATCAGTCTGTAAAAGCTCACTGCCTACACTATTGCAGCAGAGCTCTTAGAACCTCTTCCAGTTCTGAGTGATGCCCATTCATGACTCTTTCTTGGCTCAAAGAAAGTCTGTTAAACTTATTTTGTTTAAAGCTTTTTCTTTAACTTGTGTTATACTTCTGAGACTATAGTTCTGTTGTTTTCCTACAAATTATAGTTTGACTGATTATAAAGTTCCCAGTCATATTTTCTTCTTCTCAAAATATGGGACACTATTCCACTTAGCATTCTAAAAGAGAGCTTTCATGCCAAACCATTTTTTTTTTCTCTTTTGAGCAATCTGTTTTTATTTGAATTTTATTGCTGTTGTCTCTCCTAAACACACACACACACACAATCATCGTTTGTTTTATCTTTGGAATTAGAAACAATTTGAATGGGAATGTGGCTGAATTAGAGTCTGTTACTTCTACCTGGGAATTAGTGAATTCTTTGAACTTAAAAGAATTTTATTTAATTCATTCTCTCATTACTCCTTCTGGTATTTTCTCTATTTTGATAAAATATGCTATAAAATATATAAATAATCTCAGATCGGTTTTACTGTTATAGCTAAGCCATGCTGCAGTTGTACAAACTTCCAACATGTTAGTGGCTTAAGTTTTACTTCTTGCACAGGTGAAGTCTGGTGTATTCAGATCTTTCAGGTTGATTCCCTTCATAGCAAAGATTGAGAGATCTAAGATTGCTTCTATTTTGTAGTTCTACTACCCTAACATGTGACTTCTATGGTGGCTATAGAGGATGAAGTGAGAATCCAGAGACCTTGCCTGCTTCTTCAGTCCTGAAGCATATCACTTCAGCTGGCTGGTCCAAGCCGGTTCTGAGCTCCAACCTGGGGAGTACATGGAATATTGAATGAGCACCTCATTGGGGTTATTTCCACATCCAGATGACTTGTTTTACTTTCAGAGGTGTAACACCCTTTTGACAAATTAGAGGTTCTCTCAAGAGGAATTTGATCAGATGTCTTAGATTTGTCCCCTTTTCAATTGCTTCCTGTGTCCCGAATGTTTAGATCTGGGGAGGGAAGTCTATGCTTGTCCAGTGTTGGAAGCTGAGATGGGTTCTATCATGGATTATAAGGTCCCATGTAAGTTTTTCAGGTCTAAATGAGGAGAGAAATGAAGCATCTAGTTTGATTTCTGTTTTCTTCCACCAGATCAGCGCTTCAGCAGCTCTCCAGGGATGAAAAGCTGGAAAGATGCCAATGTCCAAGCTAACTGCAATAGGGAGATTCAATGATCTCCAGAAAAGAAAGAAAGAAATGCTCACAATCAACAAACATGTTAAAAATCCCTTCTAACCCACTTTCACTTCAGTGCCTACTTCTCTCTAACTGGCCGTTTTGTCCCAGAGGGCTGGCAGAACTAAATGGCAGGAGGAAATCCACCCAGCAGGATGTGTGAATTCCAACGTCAGGTACACTTCCTAGGTCACACTGCTCACCACTCACTACCTGCCTGCCCCAGAGGCCTCACTACCAGCCACTGCTCTTAGGAAATGTTAAGGAGAACTTGTCCAGTGTTTTTTTCCCCTTCCTTCCCAGGAGAGCTCTTTCTTCATATGTGGTGAACTGCCAGTTGGCCAAATCTTTCCTTCGCTTGGTCTTATTAGTAACCTAGAGAGCAGAAATACTTTTGAATTTCTACATATGGATAGAACTCTCCCACAGTTTCTAATTCTGACAGAAAACTTACTTGATAATTATAGTTCTTGGCTTATATATTATTTTTAATATTTATTTTTCTGATTAGAAAAATCAGATAGAAGAGTAAAATGGTGGTTGCAAACAATGCAAACATATCCAAAATATGTAACCTAGAAAGTGGATGTCAAATGGAAAGGGTAAAAGATAAATAAAGACTTAGATGTTTTGTTGTGTGACCTTACGTTGCTTAAATTTTATAAAATTGTTATACATTACTAGTGAAACTTAAATATACGTATACAAAATTTAATGAAAGTCTTCAATTCCAATGTAACTGCTATTGTCTTTTATATACATACTTACATAACAACTGGTTCACTTATTAACTTGCATACATATATTTGCATATTCATTAACGTATGTTGATTATACTTACTGGTATTGATTGGATCTGTGTCCCTGCCCAAATCTCACATTGAACTGTAATCCCCAGTATTGGAGGTGGGGCCTAGTGGGAGGTTAGTGGATCATGGGAGCAGGTTCTCATGGTTTAACACCCATCCCTCTTGGTGCTGTCATCATAATAGTGAGTTCTCATGAGATCTGGTTGTTTAAAAGTGGGTACGTGGGTGACATGTCCTCTTCATGTTTTTTTTTTTTTTACTTTAAGTTCTGGGATACATGTGCTAAACATGCAGGTTTGTTACATAGGTATACATGTGCCATGATGGTTTGCTGCACCTATTAACCTGTCATATAGGTTTTAAGCTCTACGTGCATTAGGTATTTGTCCTAATGCTCTCCCTCCCACTTCCCTCCACCTGCCGACAGGCCCCAGTGTGTGTTGTTCCCCTACCTATGTCCATGTGTTCTTGCTGTTCAGCTCCCACTTATGAGTGAGAACATGTGGTGTTTGGATTTCCGTTCCTGTGTTAGCTTGCTGAGGATGATGGTCTCCAGCTTCATCTACGTCCCTGAAGAATTAAATTAAGAGCTTCTGCTCAGCAAAATAAACTATCATCAGAGTGGACAGGCACCCTACAGAATGGGAGAAAATTTTTGCAATCTATCCATCTGACAAAGGCCTAATATCCAGAATCTACAAAGAACTTAAACGAATGTACAAGAAAAAAACAAACAACCCCATCAAAAAGTGGGCAAAGAATATGAACAGACACTTCCCTTCATGCTCTTGCTCCTGCTCTGGCCATGTGAGATGTGTCTGCTTTCCCTTTGCTTTCCATCAAGACTGGAAGTTTCCAGAAGCCTCTCCAGAAGTAGATGCCACTATGCTTCCTGTGCAGGCTGTAGAACCATGTGCCAATTTTTCTTTTTTTAAATTACCCAGCTTCAGATATTTTATTATAGCAATGTGAGAACAGACTAATGCACTTATAAATTTTAAAGTTATTTTACAGAAATGAGATATAAATTATATAACTCATTTGAATCATTTAATATCTTTTTTCTGTTTTTCCATGTCACTACATGTAGACTTTTCTCAGTACCTTTCATGGCAGTATATTGTACTCTTTCATTGTTTCAACAAGGATCTGGATTGAGGAGAAATTAAATGTATATTCTGAATTGTTATCTTTTCTAGAAATCTGTCCTATGGCTCTATTTCACAGTAAACCTCTCATTCTTTTTAAATAAAGAAGTTGATAGATTACAAATGTCCAATGGGGTGGTTTATACCACTTGTGACTGCTCTCTTCTCAGGAGATGTACTAAATTCTTTCACTTTCAGTAATGAGTCCTCACATCTCTCAAACTTTCTTGTGAGATTCACTATCATAGGATATTCTGTTTGGATGTGATGATGTGATGTACATACATATAGTCTTCCATGTGGTCCTTTTCCATTACTGGAAACAGAAGCCAAAAAAATAAAACCTACAACAGCAACCCTGAAGACAGAAGGGTAGTGTTGAAGATGTCAGGACAACAGAATTATTCCAGCCTCACCAGGAAGCTTCTGCCTGTGTATTCTCATCCATCCATCTTTAGAGCCAGAAGATCCAGATAACTGTCTAATGAGCTTCTGAAACATATAGTCTCTGCCATGCTGGAATTTGCTTATTTCTGGATCCACCTACATTGCTGTTTCACTTGTTTTATGATAGGGTTCACCTCAGTATTTAGATTTCATTTAAACACTAAAACTGTGAAGACAGTAAAAATAAACACTTATCTTTAATGCCAAAGGTGAAATTCCGTTCACAGCCAATTAAAGAATCCACACACAATAGACGTGCTGTTTGCTGAGGAAATGCTTGGTGAATTGCCTCTTACTTGCCTTTAGCTCTGTGTTTAATAGCAATCAAAGTTTGTCTTCTCAGAAATGTGCCACAGATAAAAAGCATTTGTGTTCACAAACTACAACCGTCCACAGAATCCATGGATGTGTAACCAGAACGTAACCTAGTTCTTGTGACGGTGACTTCAGAGAACTTTCTTCTAAACCTACCTTCCCTTGAACTTGTCCTTATGTTAAAGGCGCACCTGATGACCAGTGGGGACCCACCTGGGCCTTCTTTCTTCAGCTTGTTTACTTGTATAAATTTTTCATTCTCATCCTCAACACACATCAAGATATGCCTGTGCCTCATGATCAATCTTGAGGTGAAAAATTGCTAACCTCATCACCTAATCCATGTTGGTGACAAGGTTCTCCACAGTTTTTGTTGTTGTGAAACTCAAGACACAGAAAGGATAATTTTTCAGACAGTGAAATGATGGCTTGGATTTTCATACTCCGAAAACCTGTTTATTCATCCATTTTGCACTTCAGTCACCAGTTAGAATGCATGGAGTATTTTATTATTCTCATGGTGCCTCAACTCAGGTTATAACTCACATTCAGGTATAGAGACTCTGCTTGGAGACATTGTCTTTCTTTGCTCAGCTCAATACCTATGATTGTTTCTCAATCAGAATTTGCTTCATACCTTCAACCCTGTACAATCTGGTCTTTTTCTGTCAGCTTATAGTCCTGAGGAAAGGGAAGGATGAGGAACTTTATTATTGGACTGAGATACACTGAATTTAATTTAAAAATGGGTTTTCTGAAACCATCTGAGACTTCATCCTTTCAAGTCTTCTTACCTTGGGTCTCTTGAGGCTTGCAGGATCCCCACTGACCTCTATCACACACACCAGATGGGTTCTAGTCTTGAACTTATTTCTTCTCTGTCCTCTTCCCTCCTGGCTCAAATTTTATAAACCTGTCTTCTCTGGGATTTTCTTTGCCTACCTTCCTGGTGATGCTCTTGTCTCGTTCTTCTCCTCGGCTTCCTTACGTTCACTTTGCCCTGGATAAAATCCACAGTATTTGTTATCATTGAGTGTCTTTTTTTTGTCCACCTCCTGGATGACCCACTGTAAATTTATGTTTAAAATAACATAGCTTTTCTCTATTGCCCACAATAATACCCAGACTATGCAGATCTTGGTGATGGCTGATATGTAAATGGTAGAAGACATGTACCAAGGCCTTTCTTCTGTTTCTAGTTCACACGTGCATTTCAGGAAGGGCTTCATGAAAGTGTATCTTGTGAAAAATTAAAGCATAGCAGGATAGTGAAAAAAAACAGAGTGGAAGAAAAGCATTCAAGTTCTCCTCCCCTTACATTATGTAAGTGAGGCTCTCCATCTCTTGCGTACAGAGTAGTTTTGACTCAGCATTCAGGAAATGACAGTGGCTATTTTTGTTCAGACAAAATAGGCCCTTGGGCTTTGGTCTGAAGCTAGTAGAAACCCGTAATGAATAAAAACCAATGCCCTCGTTTAAAATTAATCAAACAGTATCACTGTCTGCTGGGTCCAAAGAGCTGTGCTAAGGACTAAAAGCATACAAAAAGCTGTGTAATATCTGCTATCTCCTTTTAGGATACACACACTGAATTGAGAAGGTATTTATGGAGAAGACATTTTAGACATCCAATCCCATGATTATGATTATCTAAAATTAGAATTTGTAGGTCTAAAAAGGTAAGGTCTGCTTTATGAGATAATGGAAGCAGCTCAAGGAAAATGTAAACAGTTGAATCCTTTAAAAGTAAAAATAAAAACAAATAGATAACTTAGATGCACACTGACAAAGAGTCAATGCAGAAGAAAGACAGACCCTGTACTCCAGAACACAGCTAATGAGTGCAGCTGGAGTCAGGCTTCACAGATTAGATCGAACAAGCACATAAAGCCTCAACTTAGTGATGCCAAAGAAAGTCTGGCATTAAATGACTTCACAGTTCTGCGACGTGCATTTGCTCCTCCAATTGCTGATAAATGTAGTGGGTGTGGTTAGGCTCATTCCTGACTAGACTATAAACAATCCAAATTATAGGACATCTGGAAATGAATGAGCTAGTAGCATTGACAGTGAAATCAGAGTAAAGGATTTCTAGTTACAACAGTGGTGGGCATTATCAAAGCTCAATCCTCTATTGAGTAGACTATCTCCTGAGAGGATGTGCACCTAGTCCTGGGGGGGTGCTATGTGTTTCAGTCACACATCAGGTAAGAGACAGGAGAGTCCTGAAGTGGACAGCACATCTGTATCTTACATAGAAAACCTCAGATACTGCAAACAGACCAATTTCTGTTATTTATTTGTAAAGAGAGAGAATGGGTGGAAATAAATAATAGTGTAACAAATTCTGGAAGTGTGTAGGGATAGATGTTGAACCTTTGCTGCTCATGTAGTCAGAAAACAAATGGGCATTTAAAAAAAAATTTTAGGGTGGCCTATTTTATGACAGCAAGAAGGTCCTTAAAACTGATGACAGGATGGCTTGTCACACGAGAAAGTGAGGTTAGGGAGGGAAAATGTTTAATAACAATGAGGGGTTCACATATGTGTTTGAAAGACAACAAAGACAGGAGAATGAGGGTGTAGAAAAAGAAACCTACAAAAGTTCCAATCTACTGGAAATATGAGAAAAAGAGAGGGAGAGGGGAAGTGGAAGACAGACTCAAGGGCAGGGGAGTTGGGGTGTAGGAAGAGGCAGCTAGACAGACAGAGACAAGAGGACTTTGCTGAGGACTTGCTGAGACTTTTGGGACAATGTAAAATGCTTGGTGCCCAAGGATGCTCACTGTAAATTGTGCATTGAGTTATACAAATTCTGAGAGCAGGTGTAGAGATGATCCTAATCAGACAACACAGCTAGTGACATGTTTTGTGCTATTAACTTTTTATCATTAAAAATATCAGATTTCTTATCAAGAATTTATAGCATCAAGATAATTTGACAAAATAGAAAAGAAATAGTCTTTTCTTCATGTTATTTTAAGTGGAAAGAAAAGTAATTTTGCTTTAACATTCTCCATTATGTTGTCAGTTCATCAATTTCCCTTCACATCTGAAAAGCTCACAATAAATTATTTCTTGTAGCAGCTGAAAGTTATACACATTATAAAATTTTAAAATATTAATTAGTAACTAGACCTGCGTTAAAAGAACTTGTTTTTCTCTTTGAAGGCTTCCTGACCATGTAGCCTAATGAAATCTTTAGTGATTTTTCTCCTCAAAGCCAATGGTAAACTTAAAAAAAAAAAAAAAAAAGAAAATTAAAAAATTCCCACATTTTCTTTTGTTACTTTTTAGAACTAAATTTCTTTTGTGATTTGGTCATGCAAGCTTTGTAACTTCTACAATGAGGCTTTTCTCTATGGAAACAAAAACAATAAAAATAACTTTTAAAATGTTACATGCAAGACATTGAAAATGGGATTTTTTAAAGGAGAAAGGATCTGGGATACGGAGAACACAATTCCTCCCAGGGCCATTTGCATCATAAAATGTGATTCATCAGCCATTACATCTGCTTGGTTCTCCAACTGATGGACACTGATTGCAATAACCAGGGGACGTTGCTATTCATGGTGCGTAATGAGCAAATCTCTGAGACGCGCTGCCAGTCATGGGTCAGGCAGAGGTTTGGGGTTTCAGAAAACTCAGAGATCCAAACAACAACACCAACAACACAGAACCTGGCAAAAAAAAAAAACACCACCAAACCAACCAAACAAAAGCACTCTCTCCTTTATTCCCAGGTTTCTCTAAATTTGAAGAAAGTTGTGATAGTTGTCTGGTATTTCACATATAGAATATATCTTATGTAAGAGTTCAGATACTTCTTTCTATACTTCTTGAAGACTTTAGAGGCATGAGCTTAATGTCTAACTGGCTTGAAACAATAAAACCCTCAAAAGATTAAATACGATGACTAGTTCATTTCCAACATGGTGGTCTGTCTGAATCAACTACTTTCCTCACCATTTAGAAGATACATAGTCTCTGGAAGTTTAACAGAATTTAATTGAAGGTGTTAGAATGTGTGTGCTCATACATTTCTTCTAAGGTTTGCTTAGTTTAGATTATGCAAACACACCCAGTCTTTGCAGAGGCTGTAGGTTATTTTCAGGGACTTCCATTAGTGTCACTCTTTTAACTTTATTACAAAAAGTAAAGTTTACAGCATAAGGTCGAAGGTTAAGAAGTGATCCCCTGATATCATACAGGTAGACTTACTTTCAAGGAGTTCACATTTCTGTTCCTGGTGAACTACTGTGAGCAAATAAGGCTACATTTTTCAAAAACTTTGTTTATTTTTTCTTTTGTTAGAAAACTGTCCATTTTTTTGATGTTAAAGCAAAAGTTCTGATGTGAATAAAGTGAACTATGTCTCCAAACGATTCCAAAACTAAAGAAAGATTTAATGGACGTTTCAAAGGGATTCTGTAAACTTTTCAAGGTTTTGCAAACTATCTTCAGAGTATTATCTGCAAATACATGCAGGTGTACAGGCACATGTACACATAGTAAGTATGTGTCTGGTTGAATTATATGCTCAAGTAAGTTAAATAACAAGACATTTCAAACAATAGTTTGACTGATTTTGTATGTTGACTAGTTAAAATTCTTAAATGTGTTATTTTGTGAAAAATTAGACATATTCATTCTGCATTGTTAGAAGTTACAGTGCTTCCATAGTTGGTGATTTTATTCTCCCAATGTTTTCTTTTAAGTTCAGTGGAGTTTTCTTTCTCTGGTTCCCACTTTTTGCAGCTGATCCTTAAAAGGCACATTGTTTCTTCTTCTGAACAAGAAGTATCCATTATATTTAAAGCTTATTATTTAAGGCATTTACCCAGGAGCCCCAAAGGACTATTTCTAAGTAGAGACAACTGCTCCAAATGTCACTAGATTTGTTTTTGGCATTGTGCAAAGGAAAACATAAAAGAGTGAGTCCTTGGTGCTTTGGGACATTTATTGATCTCAAAAAGCCTTGCTGGAGGATGAGCTTCAAACAACAAGTCTTCCTCTGAAGGCACAACTTTGTCATGACCGGATGCTTTTGAACATGTGAATTAATCCTGCATCATTGCATGGATGATTGATGTTTTTTCTCTGAAAGCTCTGGGGCCCCTGTGAAATTTCTGAGGTCCAATGATATTGAGACAATGATAACCTTGGCACCATTGATTTTGCTGTGAATTGGGATCATGTTGCAATATGTGCCATGTCAGAGATATGTACTCAGACAATACCCTGTGCTACTCTAGAAAACTCAGCAAGCTTCTTCTCCCTTTAAGCAACAAAAGCTCAACAGGCTAACAGAGGAAAGCTTCCAGTGGAGATCTTTACTCTGTCATATATGCCACATGTATCTTCAGACTACAAATCGGAGCCCTGAGCTTCATGGCTGGCAGTATACTTAATCAGTATTCATCTTTATGGGAGGTCACATAATTTTAAAAAATTAAATCAAGAGTCTGTGGGTGAAAAAACATTCATATCAAGCTTGTTTAAGGAAATAGAGAAATTTATTGGGTCAGTAAAAAGGAAGCATAGAGGTGCATTTAGCTTCAGGTAAGGCTGGAACCAGGGCTCCAACTTGGTTGGTGGAATATCTTCTCTGCTTCACTTCAGTTAACTTGCTTTCTGAGACAAGCTCTTCCAATGTGGCCACAAAATGACTACAGGCAGCTTTAGTTAATATGCTACCGGTTTGGCAACCCTCATGAAAAGAAAATGCGCGTTTCCTGGTACTTTCTGCAAGAGTTCCACTCTGGATTGACTCAGTTTAAGTCTGTGTCACCCTGAAGGGAAAATGGCGAGTAAAGGAGCATGTATGGATTGTCACCCACTTGAATCTCATGGGCAGAATGTTTCCTCAAATAGATGCCACACAGGAGAAACAAAATTCCTTAACCAGGCATCTCACAGCAAGGAATGTTGCACCATATTCACAGTTTATTCTTGATTGTTTTAAAATAAAATAGTTACAGAATTTGAGTATATATTAATCCATTAATTTATAAACAATAACATTTGTCTAGACTATTTGTTGATAGCAGATAACATAATTCAAAACTTATATTACTTGTCACACTTTTAAATGTGTATAAATTTGTTTGTAATTTCAAACTACCTGGAAAGAAACACAAATATGTCTCAAATTTATCCTGGGTAAAAGGAAATCAAATTAGAAATAATGTAGCACTCAGAAAAAAATAGCAACAAATATTACTTTAAAAATATTTCATAAAACTGAAGATTTATTCAGAGGCAATTTTATTAAAATAAAAAGAAGTAAAGTAAATGTATTCATTACAAGAACTAGATCAATAAAACAAAGAAAAGTGAAAAGAAAAAAAATTAATGAATTAGAAGACAGAGTGATAGAATTGATCAATTCAGAACTTATTCTTTGAAGTATCATGAAAAAGAGACAAAACTTTGTCATTTCTCATCAAGAATGTATAATAAATAATAATACGATGAGTTATTTAACAAAAGATGTACAATATAAAATTTAAAAAATTTATATATACTAATAATTAAAAATTCTATTTGAAATAGATATTTTGCAGATTAGTGATCAAAATGGACTTAAAAAGTGAAAAACTATACTAGATTAATGACAATGACAGTTTATCTAATTTCTTCAAAGAAATGTCTTCAAATGAGATCCCTGGCTCAAAAAAATTTATGGGCAAATGTTTGCATCATAAATAATTCCCATATAGCTATAAACTGTTTTGCTTGATATCAAAAACCTATTAAGATTATCATCCTACTTAAGATGATTGCAGAAACCTGAAAAATATGCAATAGGAAAGTACATACATATTTTAAAAATTGTAAACATCCTCAAAAGGTATAATCAAATATCTCAGAGTATTTCAAAAGTGTAGCACATTAAGTCCAAGATAGACTTTTTCTAGTAATGTAAAGATGGTTCAATATCTGGAAAACTTTTAATATAACTAATCATTCCAATAGGTTGAAAAGTTGAGGATTTCATATAATTTTAAAGGCATTTTTTGGTAAAATAAGCCATTTATAAATATGCATTGAGATATATCCTTAATATAATAAAGATGTTTCCTCCAAGACTACTCTTATTCCAGTACTCTTTAATAAGTCCAAACCAAACTCTTAATTTTCTCCTATAAAAAACTAAGTTGCCCATATCCTTTGGACCAGCAATTCTACTCTTAAGAACTTATCATTTGATATATTCATTTACATTCATGATAAAATATATATGTTCGAAATAGCAAGGAATTGTACAAAAACATTATGTCTTTCAATGAGATACATGCTGGTTAAGCACATGCTACATAGAAAAAATATTGTAGTCACTTAATGTTTATGAGCTGATATGAAAGATCTCCAAGACAGTATAAAATGCCCCCTTTCTTTTCTCTCTCCTTCTCCTCTCTCTTTCTTTCTCTGACCCTTCTGTCTCTCTCTCTGCCTCTCTTTCTCTCTCTTTCACACACACACACACGTCAGTTCAAATAGTAAGAGTTCAGAGAACACATTCAATGAGGTACCATATTATGCAAATCTATTTTATTTCTGAGTTTCAGATACTGAGAAGAAAATCAGAGGGTTTATAAAACATAACTTAGGTAGATCCATTTGGATTCTGAGTTCTGACCATGATGCCTTGTGTGTATACACATATGTATATGTATTTATATAGATATAATTAATTCTCAGGGGAATATACTATCAGCTATATTCTGATTGCAAGGAAAAAAAAACTCAATCCAAGTTTTCAACCAGGAAATTACTTATCTCTTATAAACTGAAAAGTATAAAATTAGACTTCAGATATAACTGGGCAGGGCTCAAAACAATATTACCAGTCTCTGATTTCCTCCATATCTTGGCTCTGCATTCTGTTTGTTGACTTTATTCTTGGGCTCTACATAATATGATTTCTAACAGCTCCAGATTTAAAGTGCTTTTTGTTTCTTGCTCAGTAGTTGAGACAAAAACTCCTAAAATTTAGTCTTGTTGGCTCTTGTTGGCCTGACTTGTATCCTACTCCCTTTCCCGATGCAATTTCTGTGACTAGGGAACCATATCAACTTTGGGTTAAAATCAGATCCACAAAAATGATATGGATTGAGTTAAAGAGGGATGCTTTATGCAAAGCTAAATTATTAAAGATGCTAGATGGAAAACATTATTGTTTACTGCAGAGGCAAAACAGCAACAGCAACAATAACAAAAAATATGAAGAGTGGTTGTCTTTGGTAAGAGAGAAAAAGCTATAAATGGAAGGAAAGGTTACTTTTCTCTTGTGATTCATTTATGGTTTTCCTCTGTGTGCACACATTATTTTTTTCAGTAGTAAAAAAAAAAAAACTTGAAAATATTTATGAAGAGTGAAATAATGGTAAAATAAAATCCCTACATCACACCATATACTAAGCATACATTCTAGATAGATTAATAATTTATACTACCCAAGGCAATCTGCAGATTCAACACAATTCCTATCAAATTACCAATGTTAATAGAATTATAAAAAAAATCCTAAAATGTATATGGAAACAACAAAAAGCCCAAATATCCAAAGCAATCCTAAGCAAAAAGAATAAAGCTGAAAAAGTGTCACATTATGTAACTTCAAATTATACCTCAATGGTAACCAAAACAACATGATACTGATCTAAAAAATAGACATACAGATCAATAAAACAGAATAGATGACTCAGAAATAAAGTCAGATACCTACAACCAACTGATCTTTGACAACATCAACAAAAATATATACTTGGGAAAAAGCCTCTTCAGTAAATGGTGCTGAGATAAATAAACAGCCATGTGCAGAAGAATGAATCTGGACCCCTATTTCTCATCATATAGAAAAATTAACCCAAGATGGGTTAAAAAAGTAAGACCTGAAACGATAAAAATACTAGAATAAAATCTAGAAAAAAAAACTATTCTGGACATTAGTCTAGGCAAAGAATTTATGACTAAGTCCTTAAAAGGAAAAGTAACAAAACCAAAAACGGACAAATAGGACTTAATTAAAACGAAAAGCTTCTGCACAAAAATGTAAATAATTGTCAGAGTAAACAGACAACCTACAGAAAGAGAGAAAATATTTTCAAACAATGCGTCTGACAATAGGCTAATATCCAGAATCTGTAAGGAACTGAAACAACTCAACAAGAAAAAATAAATCCCATTAAAAAGTGGGCAGAGACACAAACAGACAAAACAATATTTATTTCAAAAGAAGGCATACAAATGGCCAAGAAACATGTAAAAACAATGTTCAACATCATTAGTCATGGGATAAATGCAAATTAAAACCACATTGAGATATCATCTTATACCAGTCAGCCTCGTTAATATTAAAAAGTCAAAAAACAACAGCTGTTGGTGAGGGTGCTTATCCACTGTTGGTGAGAATGTAAATTAGTACAACCTGTATGGAAACCTCTATGGAAAATTGTATAAAACTTCCTCAAAGAACTAAAAATAGAACTCCCCAGTAGTAATCCCACTACTGGTATCTATGCAAGGAAAATAAATCATTTTTATCAGAGAGACTTCTGTGTTCATATGTATATCACAGCACTCTTTATAATCACAAAGATATGGAGTCAGTGTAAGTGCCCTGCAATGGATGATTGGATTTTTTAAAATGTCACATATATATCATGGAATACAACTTGGCCATAAAAGAGAAGGAAATCGTGTGTTTTGTATCAACATGGATGGAATTGTGAAATAACTCAGAGATAGAAAGTCAAATGTAGCATGTTCTCACTTACAAGATGGAGCTAAGCAATGGGTACCTTCAGCTTGTAAGCGACATATTGAGTGAAATAATAGATATTGGAGGAGGGTTGGAGGGAAGTGGGAGGTGTAATACTATCTATTGGGTACAATGTTTAATGTTTGGGTGATGGGTACATGAAAATTCCAGACTTCACCAGTATGAAACAGATCCATAACAAAACTACGTGTACCCCAAATCCATAAGAATAAAAATTTAAAAGGTAAAACACATATTAAGTAGTGTAAATATGAAATTACTCATTTAAAGTGTGCTGAAGAACATATAATACTTATAAAATCTTGTATTCAGGGAGCTCTTCAAAGTAAACCACAATTGGCAAGGTCCACAAGAAAAATAATATTTCCAACTTGTTTTTATAGTAAAATAAAACATAAATACCAAAAAACAGACGAATATAAAGCTTGTAAGGTGAATATCCTTTTAATCACCACCCATGTATAGAAATTTAATTTTGCTGCCCATACCGGAAGCCTCTCTGTATGCCCTGTCTTAATCTCAAGCCTCTTCTTTTTCCCCACAAAGTAACTCCTATCCTGATTTTTATATCATTAGTTCCTTCCCTGTGTTACTTTACAGTTTTATCACCCACATGTTCAACTCTAGACACAAGAGTTTAGTATTGCATATTTAAAAAAAAAATAGAGATATGTCTTTTAAATCTCTTTTACTACATAGGTTTTCTTTTCAATTCCCTTCTTCCCTTATGATTTACGTGTTGAAGAACCCAGGCTATTGGACCTGTGCAACTTCCTGCGGTCTGGATTTTTCAGATTGCACTCTTGTGCAATCAATTGAACTGTGGGGCAGTTCAGCATGCCCCAGAACTTAAAAGTTAAAAAAAAAAAGAATATTGACCGAGAATGACCACGATAAAGACATATTCTAATGTAATTACCACATTTTAAAAAACACTTTTCTTCAAAGTGTTAAACATAGAATTACCATATGCTTTGTAGGAATACAAAACAACAGTAAGGCAAAGAATAGGCGATCTGACTGTTAACAGCAATAATTTATGCCAGAATAAAATGTAACAATATATATGAAGAACTCAAAGAAAAAATATTTCTAGAAAATAGACTTTTAAGTATAAATGGCATAGACCATCTGCTGTCAAATGGCAAGAACTGAAGGAATTTTGTTCCCATGATTTTTTTCTTGAGGAGTAATCAAGAAGTCAGCTTTATTTCATTTATTTATTTATTTGTTTATTTATTTGTTTGTTTGTTTATTTGAGACAAAATCTCACTCTGTTGCCCAGACTGGAGTGCAGTGGCAAGATCTGGGCTCACTGCAACCTCTGCCTCCCGGGTTCAAGCGATTCTCCTGCCTCTGCCTCTGGAGTAGCTGAGATTATAGGAGCATGCCATCACGCCCAGCTACATTTTGTACTTTTAGTACAAAGGAAGTTTCATTATGTTGGCCAGGCTGGTCTTGACCTCAAGTGATCTGCCTACCTTGGCCTCTTAAAGTACTGGGATTACAGGCTTGAGCCACTGTACCTGGCCAGGAAATCAGCTTTAGACAACCAAAATGATTCAAGTCACATCAGCACAGGGACTGTGGCATAAAGGCGTAGTTACTAGTAGAATTCAGAGTTAAAAGGGTTACATTATAGAATGTATAGTATGTAATAGATTTATAAATTACTTTAAGAACAAAATTAATTTTTAAAATTTATTAAATATTTATAAATTGTTTCAAATTTTATTCAATTCTTTTCAAAAACTGGAAAAGAATATTGAGATTATGGGCAAAATCAACTTTTTTAAAACTTTTTCCTTCCTTCTACCTTCTTGGTGTGTATTTTACTCTTCTTTTTCTAGTTACTTAAAGTGAAAGCTTAAATTCTTGATTTGAGGCCATTATTTTCTTCTAATATAAGCAATACTTCCAAATAAGCACTGTTTTACTTGCATCCTACACATTTTGATGTGTTAGATTTTATTTTTTCTCAGTTAAAAACATTTCCTATTGTTCTCCCGAAATGTCTTCTTTGATCCATAGATTATGTACAAATGTGTTGCTTAAGTTTCAAGAATTTAGAGATTTTTCTTTTATATTTCTGTTGTTAATTTCTGATTTCATTCCATTATATTGAGAGACCATACTGTGTATAATTTTAATTATTTTAAATTTGTTAAAGTTTGTTTAATAACTCAGGATATGAATTATCTGACTGAATGTTCTGTGTGCCCTGAAAATATTGTGTATTCTGTTGTTATGAATTAGAAAGTTCTATATATGTAAATTAGATCTCATTTTTTGACAATGTTGTTTATTTCTTCTACATTCTTGCTGATTTTCTCTCTACTAGTTCTACATATTAATGAGAGAGGAGTGTTGACGCTTCCAACAGTAATCGTGGAATTGTTTATCTCTCCTTTCAGTTCTTTCAGTTTTTGCGTCTTGCATTTTTAAAGTTCTATTGTTACATGCATAAACATTTAACTTCATTATATTTTCTTGGTGAATTAATGTCTTTTATTAATATGCAATGTCCCTCTTTAACCCTGCTAATAATTTTTGTTCTAAGTTATACTTTGTCTAATATTAACACTACCACTCCAACCTTCTTTTGATTTATATTTGCAAAGCCTATATTTATCCATGCTTTTGATTTTTTAATTTTTAATGTACCTATAATGTTATATTAAAGGGAGTTTCATGTACATTCATAACATAGCTGTGTCATGTTAAAATTCATTCTGACAATCTTTGTCTTTAATTATTGTGTCTAGATCATGTACATGTAGTGTAATGATTGATATATTTGGATATAGGTGTACCCTTTCATTGTTTGTTTCCTGTTTACTTCTGTTTCTCCCCCTTTTCTCTCACCTTTCTTCTGTGATGTTGAACATTTAAAAACCTTCCTTTTTATCAATTGTATATTTTAGAATCTTCCTATTTATACATATATATATAAAATATATAAATAGCTGTCTTACCAGTTGCTCTAGGGATTAAAATATACATAATAACAATAGGGTTTTCAGTCTATTTGAATTAATGTTTAACGTAGAAATTTCACTACCCCATAGATCCCTTTACTTTCCCTATTTTATGTTTTAATTTTCTTATGTATCATTCACTGAAAACTCCACAAGACAATGCTGTGATTTTTGCTATTAACTGTAAAGCATGTTTTAAACAACCTAAGAGATGAAGTCCAGTCTATTGTATTTGCTCAAATATTTACTATTTCTGTTATTTGTTATATTTTTCAATTAAAAAATTCCTTCATTTCACCTTCTATTTTTCTTAGTACACTCTTTGTTTTGTTAATTTTTTCTGTGTCTCTATGAGTTAAGATTTTGATGTCTAATTAAAAAAATTTTTTTTTCTGAGTTTTGGCACCTCATTTCTGAATATTGCAAATTCTAATTTATGTTGTTCTTTCATGATATTGCATGACATACTTAAAGTCTTTTATCTTGTTTTGAAAAGAAATGTTATGGTTTTGATATGTTCAAAGGCATGCTTATGGGATGCTTTAATTATCTGCAGGGATATTATTTGGCTTCTCATATCTTTCATCTAATAGCAAAATTTTGTTGGAAGCTTTCTGTTTCCAGACACAATTTAGTCTTGGACTATAAAATTGATACTATATATATGAGGAAACTGCTTTCAGGCAGTGAAAAACAGGCAGTATAAGACTGCAATCATTCAGAAAAGGGAAACATATTAGAAATCATATAATTGCTTTGTTCTTTTCCTTGAGACAATTTTTTGAGTAAAGAGGGAGCTGGATTCTTAGCAGAACCTAGTAGTTTTTTAACCTGGCAGTTGGCTAATAAATAATTAAAAATTCAGAGCAGCTGAAGTGTCTAGGATCTGTGAAGGCAACAGAGTGGAGGAAGCTCTATAGATAGGCATCCCCTAAATTTCGTTTAGAAGAATCTCCTGTGAGTCTGTCACTGCACAAGAGGGCAACTTCATTCAACAGAGATCAGTTGATTTGGGGCTGAGATAGAACAGATACTAGAGGTCAAGCAATGCTAGAGGAAGAGTAGTGCCAAGGGATGTGAGAGCTATGGTCCTGCAGAGTAGAGAGGTTTTCATAATTCATCAACATTTTGGCATCCTACTGAAACACCAGAAGAACTATGCATTCAGAGTAAAAATCAAGCTTTAGAATAAAACTTGGTCTAGAGCCACCCTAGGTAGGCATACAATGAAGCCCAAACAGACAGAATCTGATGACAGGTCCTGCCAAGCTAGAGGTTCTTTGAAAGCCTACAAGCATAAAGTAATCAGCAGGTAATTTACCTGCTTAGAAGGACAAGAATGATTCACATAAAAACAAAAAACAAGCAAATACAATAAAAAATAAAAAAAAGACAAATTTGTTTGAAGAATTAAATAAAATATGATCTCAGATAATGAAAATATAGGGAATCCAAGCAGAAAAAACAGTATTGAAAATGGAAATTCTAGAACTGAAAAGCACAAAAAACATTTTAAATCACCAGATAGGGTTAAGAGCACATTAGAAATGGCAAAATAAATACTAATCCTGAAAACAGAGCCATAGAAATTATCGAATGTGAAGAAGAAAAAATAAAATGGACAAGCCTCAATAAGGAAAACAGTATATAATGGTTTGATATAAATGTAACTGGAGAACCTGAAGGAGAAGAGAGTTGTATTGGATAGAAAATAAAACTGAAAAATATTGAAGAAAATATTTGGAGAATAAATAGCTAACAATATCAAAATTTGATGAAAAACACTAATCAACAGATTCAAAAAATTCGGCAAGATTCAACTGCAGTAAATATAAAAAGAATGGTATCTAGACTCTTTCTAGTTAGACTGCTGGAAAACCAAATTAAGAAAAAATGTTGTAAGTATCAGGAGAATAAAGGAGCTAATGGAACACTTTATATACAATAATCCTGCAGTAGGAATAATCACTGACTTCTTACTATAAGAAATGAAGCTGGAAGATAATGGCATAACATATTTATCATACCTAAAGAAAATAACTAACAACCTAAAATTTTATATCCAGAAAACATAACACTCTAAAAGAAAAAGAACAAAATGAAGATATTTTTAGGTAAGTGAAAACAGAATGTATTGTAAGCAAACTTGCTCTCTAAGAGATGCTAAACTACGTCTTTCAGTCTAAAAGAAAATGATATCAAAATGAAACCTGGACCTATCCAGAATGGAAAGGACTAGTAAATACTCATAGTTATAAAAATACAACTTATCATTTTTTCATAATTTTCTTAAATAACCAGCTGATTAAAATAAAATTAAGTACACTGTGAGATAAGGGTTATAATATACATAAAAATAAATAATAATTGCATAAAGAATGGGGGATGAGTAAAGGGAATTGTATTGTTGTAAATATATTACATTTATAAAGTAACAATGAAAAGCAAAATGTAGGGAGTATCTGGTCTGAACTGAGGATAAAAAAGAATAAAGCAGGAGGTGTGAAGAATCAGGAATAAAGTGTGAAAACATACAATATTCATTCTAAATAGAGCTCTAAGATAAAAATGCTTACCTAAAAGACAACAAAGGGGCATGCCTAAGAGGCAATAAAGGCAATGTAATTTAACACTAAAACAGTCAATTAATCTACCAGAAAATGGGAAAAGAGAAAACAAAAAATAAGAAATTATAACAGAAGATACAAATGGAAAATAAATAGCAAGATGATTGACTTAAACCTAACCACATCGGTTACTACATTAAGTATAAACGTACTAAATGCACATAGTTAAAAAGCAGATATTGACTAAGTGGGTAAAAAAAGGAAAGACCAACCTAGAATCTGTCCACAAACTAGAAACTGCAAATTTCAGTTATAAAGATACAGATAAACTGAAAAGGAAAGGCATTATAAAAGATGTGCTTTGAAATCATTAAGCCCAATAATTCCAAATATATCACCAATAATTCTAAATATATCACATGTATTTAGAATTATTCTAAATATATGTATTTAGGATTATTCTAAATGCATATATTTAGAATAATCCTAAATATGAGCATATATATTTAGAATAATCTTAAATATGTATATACGCATATGTGAATATATATATGCAATTAATGACAGAGAACCAAAATTCATAAAAAGTGACATGACTAAAAGGAAAATAAACAAGTCTATAATCATAGTTTAACACCACTTTCTCAGTAATTTATAGAACAAGTGGCAAAATGAGAATGCAGAAGCCTAAACTGGTACTTTCAGTGTCCTACATACCAAAACTACAGCGAAAAACACTATTTTCAGCAAACCTGGAATATTCATCAAGATATGGCACATACTGGACTATAAAATAAGTCTCAATAAATGCCTAGAAATTAAAATATTTCAGATTATGTTATCTGATCCTGATGGAATTAAATTAGAAATCAATAATAAAAGATTTCAAAATCCCCAATATTGAACATTAGATAAAACTCTTCTAAATAATTCATAGACTAAAAAGGAAATTATAATATTAGAAAAATGAAACTAGACAAATTTTTAACCAAATGACATGAGAATACAACATATCAAAATTTGTGGAATGACACTTAGCAACGCTAAGAGAAATATACATAGCTTTAAATTCCTACATCAGGGAAAAAGTGATCTTTTTCCCAAGATGGTGAATTACAGGCTTTTAGCATGCCTCAGCCACTTGGAAATAGCAAGAAAGTGCATCAAGATCAGTTCTGTGAGCTTTAATTCCAGAAGGAAAATGGGAATCCACAGGAATCATGAAGGTCACTCCAGAATCCAGGGAGGAGAATGCAGGCAAACAGGCCCATGATGGCATCTGGCTAATAAAAGTGAGTGAAGCCCCAGTATGTGAGAAAGGCAGAGAGCCTCCCTCTTTCCACTCTTCCATCTTTCCACTGGGTATGCAAACAAACCAAACTAATGTAGAGTACTTTGTTTCTCTTATGCCTTGGAGTGAACTTGGGGAGAGAGGCTTGGAAATGCTGTGAGGGAAACACATTGGGAAAAGCTGCAGACATTTTCCCAGGCCTGAAACAGACAGCAGAATACCATTGTTAATCTGGGTGAATACAAAGTCACCCCTTCCCTTTGGTGACCTGGTAACATGGACATGCAGACAATTTGATCTCAGATCAGAGGCTGGAGTGCCTGCTCTGAAGCTAGGTAGGGTCCTCCTCAGCCAGAAGTATGGAAAGCATCTCAGCAATAGGCATTGGATTGTGCTCTCCTTCATCACAGTGGCAGGAAGGAAGCTGCTATAGCTACAGTTTCTCCTGGGTGATGAGACTTGCAGAGTTAGTTTGGCAACCTGGAACTGGTCTGCATGTGCCATACTGGGTGCCCCTGTCTGCTTAAGATTGTGATGCAGTGAGGCTTCTCTGCTTGATGCTAAGGCAGATTTCTAAACATTCAGAGAAGCTGTTCATCTGGATCAGCAGCCTGAATTGCCCAAACCCTCGTAAGCATAGATCCTGGTGCAGAAGGACCCTCTCCACTCCATGCTCAGGTAGGTCTCCAAGCATTTGAAGGACCCACTCCCCTGGATTAAAAGTCTAGGCTACACTCCATCACCATTCAGAGAACTTGGGGCCAAGGGGTTTTCCCAACTCCACACCTAGGCACACCTTTTGGTGCTTGGTGGCCACCCAATAGATCCTCCCTTGGTGCTGATGTTTGTGCCTGCCATCGGCAGACCTGTAGGCAGACCTACCCGGTCCAGCCCTGTTCATCTTGGTGCCCACCAGCCAGGGGCTGAGCAGTGAGCTCAAACCACTGTGTACTCCTTGACAGCTCTTTGCCTGAGGTAACAGAAAACTTCTCCCATAAACAAATATCAAGTATATACGCAGCAGTGTTGACTCCAATCGGCTCTTACCCGTAAGTGCCATCTACTGGCTTTTATGTTGAACTGCACAGCCCAATATAAAACCAGCTGACCAGAGTTCATAGAGCTATACAAGCAAAGCCAAAATACCTACCCAGCAATCTCTACAATCACATTCTCTGGGGAAGGGGAAAAGGAAAGAAAAAAGCGATAAAAGAAAGAAAAAGATGGTCTACCCACATGAAAATAATTACAAAATTTAGAAGTGCCAGCTTTTCCAGATGAGAAGGAAACAGCATATGAATTCTGGCACCATGAAAAATCTGAAAGCAGTGACAGCACCAAAACATTACACTAGCTCTCCAGCGATAATTCCTAACCAGAATGGATACTCAGAAATAACAGATAAAGAATTCAAAGCATGAATTGCAAGGAAGCTCAATGAGATCCAAGTCAACGTTGAAAATTAACACAAAGAAACTTCTGAAGCAATCCAAGAAATGAAGAAAGAGATGAATATCTTCAATCAAAGTCAATCAGAGCTTCTGGAATTGAAAAACTTACTTAAGGAATTTTAAAATACAATTGAAAGTTGTGTCAATAGACTGGATCAATTAGAAGAAAGAATTTCAGAGCTTCAAGACTGGTCTTTTGAATTAACACTGTTTAGAGAAAAATAAAAAAAAAAATTAAAAAATTATCAAAGTCATTGAGAAATATGGGACTATGGAAAGTAATCAAACCTATGAATTATTGGCATTCCTGAGAGAGAAGGAAAAAAAATAAACAATCTGGAAGTCACATTTAAGTAAATATTTCAAGAAATTGTTCTTAATCTTGCTAGAGAGGTAGATATCCAGATGCAAGAAATCCAGAAAACAGCTGTGAAATAGTACACAAAATGAACACCACCAAGGCCTATATTCACCAAACTGTCCAAAGTCAATGCTAAAGAAAAAAATAATACTAGTAGCTAGAGAAACTGATCAGATCATGTACTAAGGGAATCCCATCAGGCTAACAACAGAATTCTCAATAGAACCCTTGCAAGCCAGAAGAGATTGGGGGCCTATTTTCGTCATTCTTAAAGACAAGAAATTCTAACTCAGAATTTCATATCCTGCCAAACTAAGTTTCATAAGTGAATGTGAAGGAATATCTTTTCCAGACAAGCAAGAGCTACGGGAATTTATTACCAGACTGGCTTTATAAGAAATCTTTAAGGGAGTTCTAAACTTGGAAAAGAAAAAGCAATACCTGCTGATATGGTTTGGCTGTGTCCCCACCCTAATCTCATCTTGAATTGTAGTTCCCATAATCTCCACATGTTGTGGGAGGGACTTGGTGGGAGGTAACTGAACCATGGGGCAATTACCATCATGCTTCTGTTCTCTTGATAGTGAGTGAGTTCTCACAAGATCCTATGGTTTTATAACGGGCTTTCCCTGCTATGCTTGGCACTTCTCTCTTCTGCCACCATGTGAAGAAGGATGTGTTGCTTCCCCTTACACCATGATTATAAGTTTCCTGAGGTCTCCCCAGCCCTGTGGGACTGTGAGTCAATTAAACCTCTTTCCTCTATATATTAACCAGTCTCAGATATTTCTTCACTGTAGCATGAGAATGAATGAATGCAGTAAATTGGTACTGGTAGAGTGGAGTGCTGCTATAAAGATACCAGAAGATATGGAAGCAACGTTGGAACCAGGTAACGGGCAGAGGTTGGAACAGTTTGGAGGGCTCAGAAGAAGACAAGAAAATGTGGGAAAGTTTGGAACTTTGAGACATGAAGGGCTCAGCAGACACAAAAATGTGGAAAAGTTTGGAATTTCCTAGAAAATTTTTAAATGGCTTTTACCAAAATGATTGATAGTAATAAATGAAGTCCAGACTGAGGTGGTCTCAAATGGAGACGAGGAACTTGTTGGGAACTAGAATAAAGGTGATTCTTGCTATGATTTAGCAAAGAGACTGGCAATATTTTGTCCTTGCCTTAGAGAACTGTGGAACTTGAACTTGAGAGAGATGATTTAGGGTATCTGGTGGAAGAAATTTCTAAGCAGCAAAGCATTCGAGAGGAAGTAGAACATAAACAGTTGGAAAATTTGCAGCCTGACAATGCAATAGAAAAGAAAAAAAACATTTTCTGGGGAGAAATTCAATCTGGTTGCAGAAATTTGCTCAAGTAATGAGGTGCTGAATGTTAATCACCAAGACAATGGGAAGAATGTCTCCAGGGAATATCAGAGAGCTTCATGGTATCCCCTTTCATTACAGGCACAGAGGCCTAGGATGAAAAAATGGTTTCCTGGGCTGGGCCATGATCCCCCTGCTTTCTGCAGCCTTAGGACATGGTGCCCTGCATCCAAGCTGCTTCAGCTACATCCATGGCTAAAAGGGGCCAAGGGACAGCTTGGGCTATTGCTTCAGAGTGCAAGCCCCAAACCCTTGGCCACTTCCAAGTGGTTTTGAACCCAGGAGTGCACAGAAATCAAGAATTTAGGCTTGGGAACCTCCACCTAGATTTCAGAAAATGCATGGAAATGCCTAGATGTACAGGTGGAAGTTTGCTGCAGTGGGGAGTCCTCATGGAGAACATTTGCTAGGGCAGTGTGGAAGGGAAATGTGGGATTGGAGCCTCTATACAGAGTCCCCATTGGGGCATTGCCTAGTGGAGCTGTGTGAAGAAGGCCACCATCCTCCAGACCCCAGAATGGTAGATCCATCAACAGCTTGCACTGTGTACCTGGAAAAGCAGCAGGCACTCAATGCTACCTCAGGAAAGCAGCTGGAAGTGGGGCTGTACCCTGCAAAGCTACAGGTGTGGAGCCATCCAAAGCCATGAGATCCCACCTCTTGCATCAGCATGACCTGGCTATGAGACATAAAGACAAAGTAGATCATTTTGGAACTTTAAGGCTCATAGGTGGAAGGGACTTGTCTTGTCTCATATGGGACCTTGGACTTGGACTTTTGGTTAATGCTGGAATGAATTAAGACTTTGGGGAACTTTTGAAAAGGCATGATTGTGTTTCGGAATCTGAAAACACGAGATTTGGTAGAGGCTGGGGTGAAATGATATGGTTTGGCTGTGTTCCCAGCCAGATCTCCTTTTGAATTGTAGTTCCCATAATCCTCATATGTAATGGAAAGCACCCAGTGTGAAGTAATTGAATTATGGGAGCAGTTACCCCCATTCTGGTGTTCTCATGATAGTGAGTGAGTTCTCACAAGATCTGATGGTTTTTAAAGAGACTTTTCCCTGCTTGCTTGGCACTTTTCTCTCTTACTACCGTGTGAAGAAGGATGTGTTGCTTCCACTTCCATTTTAATTGTAAGTGTCCTGAGGCCTCCTCAGCCATGCAGAATAGTGAGTCAATTAAACTTCTTTCCTTTATAAATTACCCCATCTCAAGTGTTTCTTCATAGCAGCACAAGAACATACTAATACGCCTCCTACAGAAACACACTTAAGTACATAGCCCACAGACCCTATAAAGCAACCACAGAATGGAAACTTCAAAGCAATCAGTGGACAACTTCACAACAGGATCAAAACCTCAAAGACCAATATTAACCTTAAATACAAATGGTCTGAATGCCCCCACTTATAAGGCACAGAGTGGCAAGTTGAATTAAAAAACTTGATTCATCTATTCTCTGTCTTCCAAGAGACTTATCTCACACATAATGACTCTCAGTAGCTCAAAGAAAGAGTTGGAGAAAGATCTATCACAGAAATGGAAAACCAAAAACAAACAAACAAACAAAAAAAAAAACAGAGGTCACTACTTGAATATCAAATAAAACACATTTTAAACCAACAAAAGTAAAAAAATGACAAAGAAAGGCATTGCATAATGATAAAGAGTTCAATTCAACAAGAAGACTTAACTATCCTAAATAACACACCCAATATTGGAGCACCCAGGTTCATAAAACAAGTACTTTTAGACTTAGGAAAAGACTTAGCCACATAATAACAGTGTCAACATCCCAGTGACAGCATCAGACAGATCACTGAAGCAGAAAACTAGCAAAGAAATTCCAGACTTAAATTCAATGCTTGACCAAGTGGACCCAATAGACGTCTACAGAATACTCTAGCCATCAATTGCAGAGTGTATATTCTTCTCATCTGCTCATGGAACATACTCCAAGATTGACCACATGCTCATCTGTAAAGCAAGTCTCAATAAACACAAATAATTGAAATCATACCAACCATACTTTCATGCCACAGTAGAATAAAAATAGAAATAAATGCCAAGAATGTGTCTCAAAACCACACAATGACATGGAAATTAAACAACTTGCTCCTGAATGACTTTTGAGTAAATAACAAAATTAAGGCAGAAACCAAAAATTCTTTGAAATAAAACAGAGACACAACATACCAAAATCTCTGGGATACTGGGAAAAAACAGTGATAAGAGCAAAGTTCATAGTGCTAAATGCCTACTTCAATTAGAAAAAATCTCAAATTAGTGACCTACAATCACATTTAGAAAAACTAGAAAAATAAGACAATCCTAATCCCAAAGCTAGCAGAAAAAAATAAATAACTAACATTAGAGCAGAACTGAATGAAATTGAGATCCAAAAATCCACACAAAGAATCAAGTAAACAAAAAATTGGTTATTTGAAAGGGAAAACAAGATCAATACACTGCTAGCTAGATTAACCAAAAGGTGGCGGGAGAGAGAGAGAGACAGAGAGAAAATTCAAATAAGCACCATCAGAAACCACAAAGGTGACATTACAACTGATCCTACAGAAATACAGAAGGTCCTCAGAGACTTATAAACACCCCTATGCCACACAAACTATAAAATCTAGAGGAAAATTGACAAATTCCTGGAAACATGCAATCTCCTAAGACTGAATCAGGAAGAAATTGAAACTCTGAACAGGCCAATATTTAGTTCTGAAATTCAATCAGTAATAGTAATAAAAAACAATCTCCCAACCGAAAAAAAAAAAAAAAAAAAAAAAAAAAATACGACCCCATGGATTCACAGGTGGATTCTAACAC